>JASAND010021664.1:0-62774 GCA_030248195.1 Trissonchulus latispiculum
TAAATATTTTTTCAAAGTTGAGGTATAAGTCACCGAAAATAGTGAAGGGATCCCAAGTTCATTCATTCCCACTTTGTCCACCCTTACATTTTGAAGCTGTTGCTGCACTTATTTTGCCCTAACGAAAAGTTTTCGCAATTATTTCATGCACAGAATACTTAGTAGAAAAATAGAAACATGGAATTTGACGAAGACTTGTTAGCGTTTTAATAAATTCTGAATTAATCGAAAATTTCCAGACATTGTTACAACTTCGGTTAGCCTCAGTACCTGAACATCTAATTCGGATTTATGACTTGAGCCGATATTAGATAATACTTCATCTCAGAAGAATATTTCGGTTTAGTTACTGACAATTGTCCCAGCTGCCTCGCAGTCAGAATAGTACCAGCAATACTTACTTTGCGGTTACTTACTGTGCTTTATGAGTTAAGGGTCCAAACTTCCAGGTTATGATGTTATTTTCCCAGATTTGTCAACTATGTGTACACCCTCGATACTACATTCTCTAAATTAACGATTTTATTAATTTCACCTTCTAATCTCATCATGCGAATTCCCTTGCTTGCCATTGTCTGGTTTGCAAATAAATACTCTGAGCCTAACTAACCTTTACATTAGTCTAGAGTTTAAGTAGTAGTCATCGGAAATGTCGACACTAGCTGATTGAAAGTGGTTATCTGTGCAAAAAACTGCCTGGAATCTATGTAACGGGTGTGTCTGAATCATCGACTGATATCTTTCTAAATTGAAACTAGGTGGTAATAATAATTTGAAATCTACGTAGTTATACTTTGGTTTAGTACTGTGACGACTTACACTTACGTAATACTGATTTCACGTGAAAAATAGCTAATACATTTCACCAAATGATTTAGCTACGTACTAATTGATTGAAGCTATTGTGAGCTGTTCAAACAGGTGATGCAACGATTTAATAACGTGAAATTAGTATCCAAAAACGCTTGATTGCACAATGATTCAGAGTATTGCTTCTTCAAAGGATAATTAGTATTAGCCTAACCTTATTCCGGCTGGATATTCCCATTTCCAAATTTTAGTCAAAAGAATAAGCTTGCTCTTAGCAGTATCAGTGGAGTCCCCTAACTGACGATGTGCGCAAATCGTCTTGTTGCGGGCGGTACTGCCAATGGCAGCTTTTTACATAACGCCTACGGTGGACGCGGTGGGTCTGCCTCGGTGCAGTGCGTCTCTACTGTAGCAATAAAGCGTTGTTTTCAAAATCTTTATTATCTTCTTCTGGAAAGGTATTAACGGCGACAGTAAAAACAGTTCAGAGAATTATTAATGCTTCATTTTACGCATCAATTTTTAATATAAAAAGTAATACTTTCGATGACGAGGAATCGACATTCCGGTGGTCGTCGAGACACGGGGTCTCCCATACGATCATCGGTATGGCGTGCCCGAGTTGTCGAAAATGCTAAAGTGCTTCAAACTTTATTTGTTGTTTTCAGATACTTAACTATGTCGTCTATAATTCCTTTTCAAGGAGAAAACGATTTCCTTTCTAACATGCACTTGTGTGTTGTGACCAAGGCCGGAAGACAGTTCTGCGCATCAGAAGCAGGATATCAGTTTGGCAAAGCCTGGGTTGCAGAAGATAATTATATCGCCGACCAAATCACCTTCTGCAAGACAGGATTTGAAGCAAAGAAATTGTCGAAGCAGATACAAGGAATCCGTCCAAAGCAATGGGAACAATGCAAGCTTGCGATAATCGAAGGCGTAGTCTATTCCAAATTCTGGCAAAATCCCGAACTCCTTGAACGATTGTTAGAAACTGCATCGGCTATTCTAGTTGAGGCCGCTTCGGACAGCATACCTCGTCACAGGCGAGATCTATTCTATGGAGCTGGACTTACTAAAAATGAACTGACAAAGGAGGATTTCCATCAATTTCCAGGTCAAAACGTCATGGGAAATCTATTGATGAACATTCGCCACTCATTCAAGGAAAACGAGTTCACGAAGCTGTTGGTTATAACTGATTCCCAAGGAAGTAGGTTGCCTCATACCGACGACAATCAGCTGAAAATTGTTTCCGTTAGTGGTGCAAAAGTTCAAGATCTCATCAAAATAGCAAGTTTGGCTATTCATGAGAAGTACCGCGGGTGCGTCATCCTTGGCGGCACAAACAACATCGCGATTAACCCTTGGATTCCAGTGCGATCTCGTGATGGTGCCCTTCAACCTCGGAAAACCGCGTCAATAATGCGGCAATTTCGCGGCCTGAGACGCCTAGGCCTTCACAATCCTTCAGCGCAGTTTTGGATTGGTGAAATTCCTCCCCGATTCGACCAACCCCATAACCTTCCAAAACGGGCAAGTCGGTTTCAGCTTACGGTCAAGCGTATAAATAAGGAATTGCAAGCCCTGACCGCATCATTTCAGAATTCTGGCATTAAAGTTAAGCTGTTTCCTATGTTTGAGGACTTCAACGATAAAGTCTACTTCAGAAATTTGGAAGATGGAAGCACGGACCTTCATTTTAGTGAGTTAGGTGGGCGTAAACTATTGGATGAACTCCGGTCGTTGGCGGATGCTTGCTAGTTCTCTCATCTGTTTTTGCCGAGACACGGGGTCTCCCATGGCAAAGGCGGAGAAAGTAGGATTGGCTCTGGTCTGTTACGTACTTGACTTTCATCCGACGGTTTTTGTCTCTGTGCTTTCTTATCGTTTTAAATTTCATAGGATCAGCTCTTAAAATCAACATTCAGTATACTCTAATGTTTCCACGAGCAAAATTCAGTTATTTTTGCCATGCCAATTTTCACCCAGTTCTAATCTTGCTATTGCAAGCAAATAGCTACAAATCCCTTTACTTAAACTAAGCCGACTAGACAAGTACTTATGTTGCTTTGTACTTTATTATTTTTATACTTTTCTTCCTCCTTTCCTTTTGCGTATGTCCTGCGTTACCCCACAGTCTTGGTGCTCAACTTCAATACAAACTGAGTTACGTTCGTCTCCATCTAAGAGACTAGTGCAAAGTGATCTCACCTTTACTGAACTTCGCCCCCCAAGTTGTCAACCTAGAACTTTTTAGTTGTTCAGGATCGGATATTGTCATTACTATAGTTCAGACAACTTAATGTCATTACAATGAGGAGTATATTAAAATTTATACCGGAAAAGGATAATAATAAATGAACAAACATCGAGTTGCTGACAAATAAGTGAACTTTGACCTTATATTAAAGGATTCTATGTATTATATATGCTTATGTTGTTGTATTTGAACAATATCTGTTGTATTTCAACTATTTCAATATGTTTATACCAGTCTATTTTTACTATATATATATATACCTTGCTCTATGATACTGTTTCTTCTAAATTGCTCCCGTATATTTATATTTTGTATATCTACATGTTGTTCTACTAAATCTGTGCTATATGTAATGTCGATTAATGTTTCAATCAAAAAACAAATTGAATTATTGCAACTATCTATATTTTGTTTGTTTTACCGTGAAGCTGTTTTATTGGTTTTTACTGTAAATCACTATTTACTACGTGTATAACTTTTGTGTGTATTCTATTGTATTTGTGTGTATTCTATTGCGTTTTTCATAAGTTGATGTGTGTGAACTGGCATGTTTGAACTGTTGTCCTCACGGAATCCTGTGTAACCTTTCGTCGGGATGGAATTTTGAGTTCTTTTATGCTTAGGATAGAATTTAAAATCTTCATGTAATCAACTTCGCCCTCCTAGTACAAAAACTACCCATTTTTCCTGTGAAGGTTGTAATGAAATAATTTTCATTTGTACTTCTGATTCAAAATTGCGGTTAGGCTTTAGCTTTTGATTGTTGGCAACTAAACAACAAAGTTCTAGGTTTAATATGTCTGAAGGCTTTTGGACAAAGTAGAGTAACATTGAAACCTCTCCTGGTTAATTTCTATTTTCCTGGAAAGTCGTTCTTTTAGATGACTTTCAATAATGAATTGCGGCTTTTGTTCCAACTCTTGTTTACTAGATGCAGAAGCAAAAATTTCTTGACTCCTTAATTTCCTGTTTTCCTCAAAAGTTTCCTTCAAGGCGTCCCGCATTAATGAATTGCAACCTCTGGCACAATATTTGCTGTTTGCAATTTAATCTGCAAAGTTGGGGGACATGCAAAAAAAGTTTTAATTAACTTTATCTTGAATTATCTCGTTTTATCTTATCTTGACAAAAATTAGCACGAAACGTTGCTGAAGATTAAGGTGCACTCAAAAATGTGTATATTACGTTGAGAATTCAAAAAAAAAATGGCAACAATCTACGTTTTGAGAGGCAGCCCCCCTCAGCTTGCAAATTTTATATAGGGTCCAGCGTTTGGCAAAGTTTCGAAATATAGCCGATTCTTGTGCTTTATTTCTTCACCTGTTCACATTAATTATGAGTCTAGTACAAAGAAAACTGAAAATAAGTACAAGTTTTAGTGTTCTCTGAGGAGCGGCCGAAAGCGACCGCTCATGCCCTCTTTCCGTGAAGTAGATGCTTGGGCGGTTGGTACCGCACAGGCAGTAGCTTCGTTCCCAGGTTAGGTAAAATTGAGGAACCTCTCTGGCCTCAAGGCCAGGGAGGAAATTGAGAAGAAATCACGAGAACACAGTAAACGAATTGGGGCCATTGTAGGCGTATTTTATGCCTGGTCTTTAGTATTCCGCAATACCACGAATAGACAATTTTTTCGCCGTCAAGCCTTTATTATGAGATTTGTCCAGTAATTGTTTATGATTATGCACTGGCCGAAGGGCCATATTTTTTAGTTTTTACTAGTAATTTTTTAGTATTGGGATTTGACTGGGCCCTTCCCAGTTTGATGTTCTGTTGATTGGCTAAAACCTAAAAGAAATAAATATATATATATATCCCCACAGCCAGCTGCTAGAGCCGCTGGTCTAGTTCCCAGGAAGGCTCTGCAGAATTCGAAATTATGATTGGTAATTATTCAGATTAATTAATTGTAAATTTGTGGCTTCAACTTAAGCGCAAAAAGCAAATAACAGTAGGCGAAAACTTGAATTTTACTTTTACCACTTAGCATTTATGAGAATGCAGTTACCAAGTTTGTTTCGATAAAATATTCAAATTCAATTACTAAGAACGTCTGATATTTGCTTAGTAATATTTAATGTTAACAAATTTATTTCAAAATTGAGAGTCAAAAAATGCCAACCCATTAATTATTGAGTGATTAATTAAGCTATTATTAAAAATTATCTGCGTTGAGATAGGTTACAGTTTTATTTCCCATAGCATTTGACAATATTTACTGCAGTATTTCGAACACTAATGCTAACTAAGTCAAATTGTCTTTCAGCACTTGTAACTTTAGGAGTTAACGTCAATTTCGTTTATTTTATTACGGGGCTTGAACGTAAAAATAGCCGTTTTTACTGGTTCTTCGCTAATCATTACAGATTGTCGGTGGTATCTGATTATCAAAATTTAATAAAATCTCGTTTTGCTTGCCTTGAGCGAGCACAGCTATAAAGAATAGTTACAAAGCAGAAATCTTACAAAAGTCGGACAGTTTTTGCGTGTAGTCCTTACGATGCTATCTCTGGAAAACCCAAAACACTTTTTCTGCATTAGTCAGGAGTGACATTATTCAAGTTCTTATATTTGGCAAATACCATCACTTCTTCATTTAGCTAAGCTGGAAGAGAATCAGCAGAAATGAATGACACAAATTTTATGAAAAACGTCGTCGTCGCCAGTCTTTAAATACCAATCGTTCCACTAGTTAGTATATACTAAATTTGTATCGAAGCCTAACAGCTGGAAAATCCCTAACATCTGGTGCAAATTGAAGCTAAAGCTTCCAACTGTCGGAGGCAGTGAAACTGTGATACGACGTCAAACATTCGCTTTCAGGCTTACTGCTGCTTAAACGTATAATTACATAATAATCTTTGGACTCTAATACAAGGTTGCATTTTCGAAATAAAGTTAAGCTTTTTAGTCCGAGCTCCAGCAATTGAGTTACTATTGAGAAGCGTAAGCGCTAAAATCCCAACTTTTTCAGATTGTTGCAACTTCATGAGGCAGTGTTGTGCTAGTCACGTAGTGTAGTTTCAGCAGATGTAACTGAAACTTCTCCGAAATCGAAACTGAAATTGAAACAAGGTTTCAATTGTTACAGGTCCCAGATTTATTCACTGAAATTGAAGCGTACGCTGAAACTACTTTGGATCGTCGACTGCAACGGTAACTACTCGCAACGATCCTCCGACTTTTCACGAAAAGTTACCTTTCCTAAATCCTAAACCAACTCTGTTCTTGGTTGGCATAATCAAAGTATTATGAAAGTTCCATAAAAGCAGGATCAGCTTTAAAGAAAAAGCGCACAGGCAATATTTAACATGCTTTAGACACTACCAGTTTAAACACAGCATTTTGTAGCAAATCTGGTGCTATTTTAAAGTGGGTGAAACTTACTTTCCATCAAAAGTAACAAACTCTTGCTGCACATATGTATCACTAGCAATTTTCAGACCTTTTGCTGTAAATTAGTCTTATACAAAAGGCCCGTTGTACCCTTAAACTGTTATGATGATTTCTGGAAAGTGTTGGTATCAACATGATGCGCTGGTTTGAACCAGAAAACACAAAGTTCAAGATAAGTTAGCCGCAAAATCTAGTTTGAGATTGATAATTCACAGTCGTTGCAAGTATTTAGAAGCAGTGCAAGCAAAGGAAAATGTTTTCGGAGTGATTAAGTAATGCAATAGGTGTGACCAAAATTCCGGTTTAAGACAAAGTTAAAATTTGAATCTGTCTTTGGAGCCTAAACCGAAACGGAATCAGAAATGCTGTACTGATTCCGTCAGCCCGGCAGTACTAATCTTAGTCAAATAATTTTCTTCGTTGTTTCAAACAAATTGTTGTTCAATGCATGTTTTGGAGCAGGCTAGCTTGATGTAAATATTACAACAATGCGGATTTTAGCTTAGCTTAACCTGAGATATCAACGGAATTGATACAATGCCAGCCAAGTTTAACATTTAAGTTTAACTCTATCTTGCAACAATTCGTCTGATGGTATACTGTTACAGATGGTGAATCAAACCCAAAAAAAAAAATTATAGATTATTTCTCAATTCCTTTGTGCTACTGAAGGAGCTGTAGTCAGTTTCATAGCAAATTAATTAATTTACAGTACATTTGTTCGTTCAATTCTATGAAATAAGTTAATGTTAAGTGCTTACGAAACGTTGTCCGCGCAATCGTATATGTTCTCACGGAATGCTCGCAACCATCTTTAAAGACCGTGAAATTAAGCATTTTGTTAGTAAATTCAACAGCTGTAATACCATGATTAGTTCAAATGGTAGCAGCAAGCTAGTACTAGATAAAGAAGCTAGATAAGCAAGCTAGTACTAGTATTACAGTGATTTGATGACAAATTCTCGCGAACATCCGAATTGTTCTGAGCATCACAGTAACTTGAAAACTAACGTTGAGTGGCCATGTTTGCGGAGTTTCGGAAAATTGACATTAAACTTATCTATATTTTGGCTTCTTCTTGCATAGTTTCTGAATTTCGGAGTTTCTGAGTCCACAGTGTGTATTTGCATAATTTGCTGATAATTTTCTCATAATTAAATAGCACTGTTTTTGACTGTGCTTTTACTCCTAGTCCACTTTGCGGCGAGCAAGCCACAGTGCCGGTATCGTCCTTAATTGACTAAAAAGGGGCAAATCTTGTTAACTAATGCAAACTTTAGTTCAGTCATTCTCTACAAAGTGATAACAGACGTTTCCTAAAGTTCCAGTCCCTGCAACAGTAATTTAAACAAACTGCGCAGCGAAGCCACAAATTTACAGGCGTTGAGTTTTACATTATTATTTGGGTTAAAACCTGTTTATGTAATTAATGGTTTTAACCCATTTGATTCAGGTCGAAGATCCGTGGTACTGCTCCCTGCGCCACACTTCCTCGAGCTTGATGATTTAATTATCAATTCGTCATAATTAATTATACGGTCTTTGGGCGCCTGAACAATTGCCAAGAGTCGGTCGGAACTCTGGCGGATCTGGTTGTGTGAAATTTCCTTGGTTACTCGATTCTTTGTATGACGATGTCATATCAGTCGTCATAATAGACGCTATGTAGAAATAGAAGTGATCTGTATTAATCACTTCCCATTCCAAGTCATCCCAAGTGGACATTTTACTTAACTTTCCTTATGTTAACTCATTAATTAATTGATAGTTGTAGCCTACAAAAGATCGTCTTTGCCATTCATCGCCCTCCCTGAGGGAGTAACCGGAAGTGCCAAAGCATATCCTTGGTAAATGCAAGTGAACCCTTATTTTTAATTGATTTTTGCGATTCTGATGATTTAAACTTATTGCTTTTCAAGGGTCAAAGTTCGCTCCATGAATATTTCCTTTAGGATATAGTTTTAAGCAAATATAAGTAAATTTAAGCAACTCGTTGCGCAAACTATTAGTACTGTTTTACTCGGGCAAATTAGACCATGATCCTTATGTTAATTGATAATTGTTAACACTGTTTCTTCTCTGGAGATGTTGTAACTACTGTAGTACTCATTAATTGTATGTGTCCACTCAATAGAAGCTAATCTATATTTCTCGATTTCTTTGTTTGTACTATCCCTACTTATTCCTGTACTTGCAAGCTGTAGTATCTTATTATCCACCTTATACTATATTATCTTATACTCTGCTATTTGATCATTACTCTTCAGCTATTAATAAACCCTGCAGTGTAGAAAACCTAATTTGTCGCTGATTCCTCTATAGCCAGGCTGGGACGCCTTAGTCTGAACACGCTCAGATCGACAGTATCCTAATTTGAATTGAATTTATCCTTAGACTTTTCCTAGGATTATTTGATTGACCCTAAGGTTAGGCTAATAGCCCTGTTCAGATCTAAGTCAGATCTGAACTCAGAGTTGAAGACTAACAGTCTGATCTTAGTTTTGACCTGTTGCGTCAGAACCTTCCTATCCATACTCCAGGTGCGATTGGATAGAGCCGAACTTCCCTAATCTAACGAACTCACAGTAGGACCCCTAATAGGTTGGCTGTAGAGATCCCCGATTTTGGCAAACCACCTTTCGGGAATCTGGTACATAAGTTTGTCTATCTAGACAAACGCGCTAACCTTCCGTGTAAGTGAACTTCTAACCTAAAACGACCCCATTCTCGAAATCAAATCAAATCGGTCAAGTTTCCTATTTCAACCCAACTCAGTTCATTACACATAGTTTTTACTCTGATAATATAGAGTGTGCCTAGTGGCACACTCTTATCATTATGTTCTCTTGATATAACTTAGTGCGAAGGTTATTGCAAACTGCACCGACCTGATTGGCTAGACGGACTGGCTATCCGCCGGCCGCAGGAATATTCTGGCACAGTCCAACCCGCGCCGGTTTTAATCGGCGGGCCGGCCAGAATTAAAAGTCAGGTCGGTTGTCCTCTCAGCAACCACTGCACAACCGGACGGCCAACAACACTTCTAGCAAATTAGTGATGTTCACAACAGTTACTGCTACAGACAGTAGGACTACGCAAATAGCAGAAAGCTGGCAATGACAGTAGATTACGTACTTTGCAATTTGTACTGTCTTCTTCACATTGGTCAACTACAATTGCTTATTGCAGGTGCCTGGAACAAAGACATTAAGCTTTGTGCGTAAACCGTTATATCTGGGAGCTGCACAAAAGTAGGCGTTTTCGCCTAGTGAAATTGTATTGTAAGACGTTACAACAAAACCGTTTGATCTTCACAAGCAGCATGTCTCGGGCTTTCCAAAGATGTGCAGCTTAATCTCTACTGCTGTTCTAGTCGTCGGCAATAAGCAGTTGAAATGGACCAATTTTCCTTATGCTGCTTTCTTTGTTATGGTCACCTATAATGCTATGCTACTAAGCTACTATGCTACAATGTTGTGCTATTAAGCTTTTCTCATTTGCTGTGTATGGCGAAATGGTGCTCCGATCAGAAACCGCAAACGTTGTCCAGTGTTGGGGAAATCTGAGGCATAACCTTTGGCCCTCCCTCAAACAGTGCCCAAAGCGAAAGGAAACTCAAAAAGCAGAAACCCCTTCGCTTTCTGGTACAGCAAGGATTATAGTAGTTTCTACTGGTTCCTGCTTGCTCGTTAAGGTCATTTAAGGTTTTAGAAAATTAGTAAAAAATATATTACGCTAGGATAGTGATTTTTCGCTTAGGGGAAGGTTTCTGACCAAGTTGCATTCCGATTTTCCCAAACTAATTGCAAACCGTGGAAGCTGTTTCTGCAACTTGATTGGCTCTTTTCCTACAGCAACCCTGAACATGGGAATATTCGCGTATTTTTTTGAGTGCACCGTTTCACAACACCTGGTATATAGTATATAATATTCTGTATGACAGCAATGTAGTCTTATCTCTAATTCAGTTGTTCTACAATTATACTTGAAAGAAACGAATGAAAGAAAGTTGCACACCACCAAGCGTTCGGAAAACGTTTGGCCTTCCATGTACTTTTCACTCTCAACAGGTGGGATTCCGAGACAAATTTCGGAAATTGCGGGTTCATAGACTGGTATAAACGAAACACCTCCGTGGAATCTAAATCCCAGAATTCAAGAAAAATAATGGATCAAATGCATTGAAATCCAGTTTAGCAAAATCGGAGAATTTGGAACATTTCTAGGAATTAGTTTTGTTGTAAGAATTGTCCAGCCCATCAAGCGAGAGCTTCTAATTTCTTCGAAATTGCTTTCTAGATTCTAGATGAAATGAATAATTAAGTATAATAAAATAAAATTTTTTTAACAAAAACTAGGAAGCTAACATTCACAGAGTTTAACGATCAAAAAGTAAAGTATAATTTAAGGTCGTAGCAAGACTCACCGTTTAGGCTCATAACTGATGCAGCACAGAATAATTAGTAGAAATAAAAATTAATTTAGAAATATACAAATAAACTATATACAGATATTTACAAAAATGAAAACAAAATTGAAAAATTGCATAAAGACGTTTTGATGAAATTTAGCTCTGCAGAATGATTTGTTCTGTATAAATTTGATCAATTTAATTTCAGAAGGAAATTATGCAAATGAGCTTAGATAGTTGACCTTGCAGTTTTATCAGACAGACAGGTTTCAGTTTGAGATTTTTGAAATTTTTAAGTCGTCTGCGATTTCTGAGACTTTTGTGACCTCTAAAGTCTTCTGTAGACTGCACAAAATTTCCACAATTACTGAAGAGAATTCGCTCTCGGACCTTTGGAACAAGAAAGCAATATAGGAAGGATCGTTTTAAAGCCTGTTCATTAAAGAGTCAGACGAAAACCGGGTTTAATGCTACAATGTTTTCATGAAAGATTGATATGGTTTTCAGAAGGAACCAATTGACCTAGTAACAAGCCGTAACAAGCCAACTTTGTTTTTCAGTTCGTATGGACCGTAGATTAATCGATGCAATTGCTTTGGGCACTAGGTGTTGTGCAACTTTCTTTCATCGTTCAATTAGAAAAGTTACGAAAACGTTATTCCCTGCGTTATTATCGGGGTTTGTATCGTCCTTTCTATTATCCTCAGCCAGTGTTACTGCAATATGTTACTGCAGTTTTCGTTAAACTTGTGTTCAGAAGCTTTAATATTGGAAACCCCGTACGAACGAACTGAGTATAAATCTTAAAAATTCGTTTTGGTCGGATTGTGAAGCTACATGTGAAGAGCCTTGCCGACTACAGCATCATTTGCAGGGCATTTTTGAGTCACAGATGTGGAATACTTTATCACCTTAATCATTTGTATTATTTCAATGTAATTCTAAAACGTAAGATAGACATAAATAAAAAGATAGACAACAGTTCTCAAGATCTTAATACACTGAAACAATTGGTCACAGATTGTGAAACTCACTAGAAGGCTCCATTTGGAATTGCAGAAATGAGGTGACAAAATAAAATTAAACTAATTAAAAATTTACAAGAAAACTATGTACACAATTTACAGAAAATAAAATATAAAGAAGCTTTCATTAAGTGCTGGTTGTTGATAGCAATAGATTTAGTCAGAATTGGTTAGAAAAGGTTTTGCTTGAGATTATTTAATAATTTTGAAAATATGCAAATTAGTTTTTTCTGTTCAATTTAGTTCTAGACAACGAAAATTGAAGTGAGAAAACTCCAGTATCCGTAGTCGAATTTTTCTTGACTTTTCCTGTAACTATGACACAGCTTCCGGATTTTTCATTTCATAGCTGAACTAGCTGAAACACGTTTCTCGTGAAAGGGCAACGTTTCAAAAAATTTTGGAGAACTGGAATTTTGATACCACTAAGTTGAGCTTTGCTACCAGGAACAATTTCACATAATATTTCTGAGAAACTGAGTTTGAATCACCATAATCCACATTTGTGTCTCGAAAATGCCCTGCAAATGATGCTGTAGCTAGCAAGGCTCTTCACATCTTGCCTCGCGCTCGCCACATGTTGTACTTCTATCAGGGCTGGTGAGGTGAAATAAGAAGAAACTGAGGAGATGCTTACTGGAGGCGTCAAGCAAATTTGTACCATTGAAACCAGGATCTAGGAGAGAGAGGGAGGGGAAGAGTAGGGTTGTCCCGATAAGAAATTGACCAGAACGGGCCCCGGCCCGGGCCTTAATTATCAGCCGAGCCGGGTGATAGGCCGGTGATAGGTCCGGACTCCGAAGCCCGGGCCCGTTACTAGGCCCGGCTTAAAGCTCGGACAGCTGCAAGTCCCAGACTCGCAAAGTGAGTCAGCCAGGCACGATGAGAACGGTAGGCTTGGTGAGCTCGGGCCCGAAGCCCGCTACACGGCCTGGGTACAACCCTACGTAAGAGGGAAGTTCAGTTTTTCACTTATCTTATCCGCATCTAAGGGAATTACTGTTGAAAGTTGAAGTTTCGGGAAAAATTTAAAAAATTTTGGCTAACGAAAGGAAAATTTTATTACTGGTGCGAGCTATAAGGCTGTAATTTGTCATGAAGGGAGGCCCTATAGGAGTACTCATTTGTGCCAAATGGCAAGAAATTCTGCCAAATTTTTATGAAAAATTTTTTATGTCAACTTTAATTTTCAAAACTTGCCGAAACCGCCATTTTCAGTCTGCCGGAACCTGTGTAGAAGCTTTCTGCAGCCATAGAAATCGCAAACCTTCACTAATCGAGCTGAAGTCTTTTGTGGGTGTGTTTTCGACCTCGTTGAGTTCAAATATCTCAAAAAATTTTGATTTAAAAAAATTTGATTTTTTCGATTTCTGGGGTACCATTGCCCAAAAAAGGGATTTTTTGAATTTTTTGCAGATTAAAGTTGACATAAAAATTTTTTCACGGGGCAGAATTTCTTGTCATTTGGCTATAATGAGTACTCCTATAGGGCCTCCTTTTATGCGAAATTGCAGCCCTATAGCTGGCACCAGTAATAACATTTTCCTTTCGTTAGCCAAAAATTGTTAAATTTTTGCCGAAACTTCAACTTTGAAGAGTAGTTCCCTTAGATGCAGTTACGATACGGACATCTAGTATTTTTCAGCAAGTAGGGGAACATGTGCCAAATCATATTGGTGAATGGCAGCTTTGAAGCCTGGGCCTAGCAGTTAGTAGAAATTTTTAATTAATTATGTTTTAGTTGTGAAAAAGGGGGGTGGGTCACATAAACGCGACGGCTGCACATGGCTGGAAGGCAGCTAAGATCTCAGTACCCGATATTTTCTTGACCGCACCCATGCTCTAGGTATATCTTCGCCAAAAAGTAGGCCAATCGGGCAAAGCCGGGGCAAGTAGATTTTAGTAGCCCCCCCCTTAAGTCGGTAAAAACGGAATAAATGGCTCTTATCAGTACTGAAATAATTACTACAATTTATCCCTAAACGTTTTGGAGTTTTCCGAGATTAGCCAAACTACGTTCTCTGGTCGGTCTGAGTACGGAGTTTTCTGAGATTACCAACATTTGCGGTTGGAGCAAACGAAACACTCATAAATCTAACGCGTGGTTTTCTGATATAGCTGAAAAACTGTTGCAATGTTTCCTCCGGATCGGGTTTCCACTAAGTGACAAATGACGAGTGAACTTTTCGTTAAAAACGAGGCGATTATTTACTATGTGAATGTTAATTGCTACATACTTGATAAGATTATATCCCTCAACTTTCCCTTTATACATAGTTATCATACATGTGCTTGGGGGGTTTGGGGGGGGGGGGCGTTTCACCCCCCCCCCAGACCTGGAGCTCACCCCCCCAGAGAGGTCCCTCACCACCCCCCCCCCAGAATACGGATTTTTCCGGGTGTTTTGCAAAAAACCGGAAAAATCGGGTTTTGCGGCGGCCATGAACCCCCCAGAATTTCCCCTCCTATGTCTGATAGTAATGCGCTAATATCAGTAAAGGTCGAATAAAGAAAGCACAGTGCTGATAACGGGTTTTTTGGTCCGGTCCGGCGCGCGAAAAATTGTTACTGCCCAGTCTGACGAAATTCTGCAAATCATTTCAAGTCAAAGTTCAAATCATTTCAAACATTCTGTTTAATAACAATAGGTATCATTTTTTAGTTAGACTACTGGATTAACTGGTATCGGATTTGGTAACTGCATTACAATTCGTAAACTGGATTCAGAAAAATACCAAAATTATGCAAATAAGGTCTTGAAAGCTCAGGCATCATCTTTCATACATCATACATCAGCTTGCCATTCAGTTACGAAAGGGCAATGATAACGCAAATTTGTGGCAAACTTTTGAATGAAATTTATGGATGCGAAACCCAGTAAATAGGCCAGAGAGGAATGGGAAAAGTAGGATCAATATTCTCAAACGGACTATTGCTAAATTCTACTTAATTTCGCTTATGTTTCAGATTTTTAGTTAAAAATTTCAGATTAAGATTTCATAAATATTGGAGTCAAATTATGCCAATACGTAATCACTTTTGCTGGTCCATAGTTACATAATTTGAATGGCTAGAAAGTGACTGAAGCTGAAATGGCGTTTAAATGAAAGCCAAGTAGCCAAACGAAATTAAAATAAAATTAAACAGCAAACAATAATCATATTCAAGTGAACAATTTAAAATTTAAGTTTAAATTTAGAATTTGTAAATACAGAAATTTTACAATTATTCAGTACATTGCCCTTAACAGATTGATGGGTTTTAAATCCTGCGGACGAACAAAACAAGTTTAGTCCAGAAATAAATTCTTACCATTTGATTCCATATCGAACTCAGGAAGAAGAAGAAGATGAATATGAAGAAAAATAAAATAAAATGGAAATATTAGAAATTTACAAAAAACTATATACAAAATGTACAGAATATAAAAAAATAAAAGAAAATCAAGTAAGCTTTGTTTGATAGCATAGCAGTTGATGAATGAGAGCTTAGTTTTAATTGTTGCAATTAACTTGTTTAAAAATTATGCAAATTAGCAAAGTTCCAGTTTAGTTTTCATTTGAACCGCTCAGTTTCCAGTACACAGTTTCGCTATTTGCAGAGTTTGTGTTATCGAAACAAGAACGACAGTTTTCGCTTAATAATTAATAACTTGTTTATAGAGATGAACTTAGTCTGAACACACAAAGGGATGTATCAAAGAAAAAATAGAGACAAAGTTGTGAGAAAAATTAAAAATATTTTGGTCTAAAGCATATCAATGTGACGCAAAGTTAACCGTTCTAAACAAAACATTTCACTAAAATGCCCTATTCATTAGCTAAATTTATAAGCTAACTCTTTTTTGGCTTTAGCTTTAGCATAAACCGTTTTTAACTATCGTGAAGTGTCGTCATTATAGCACACATTAATTCGGAATGACTAGGGTTGTTCCCATACCTGAACGGCAGGTCAAATTTCACTGGCCCTTGTGGAAGCAAATTTGGGTACCCCTTGTGAGAGCGATTTTTCTTAAGCGTACTTGTGAAAGCGATTTTAAGCGTTTTTAACGGTTTTTAACGAAAAACAGCGATTTTTTAGCTAAAACATCGTTTTTCGGACGTGTTTTAGCGACAAATAGTTATTTTTAATAAAAAATTCCGGCGTAGCCGGAAAATTTTGCGAAAATTTAGTCGTAAAACCTATTTTTTTGGCAATTTTCTTACCCCTTGTGGCCAATTTTCTTACCCCTTGTGAGAGCAATTTCGAGACCCCTTGTGGCCCGCTGGAAAAATTTTTCGGCCCGACCCGGCCCGGCCCGCTCCAAGATTTGGCCCGGCCCGGCCCGCAAAAAAAATTTCCAAACTTTTACTAACAATATTATTTCAAAGGCGCCAATGCAATATGGAAACGCTAAAATATGCTACAAAATGTTACATTTTGCTGTAAAATAGCCAGCATGAGTAGATAATTAGCTAATTTTAGCGATTTTAGAACATTTTCTATAGTCGATCCGGCCCGTTTCGGCCCGCGCCGGCCCGCAGTTAAAAATTTTCTCGGCCCGGCCCGGCCCGGCCCGCCAACAAATGGACGTCGGCCCGGCCCGACCCGGCCCGGGGGCGGGGCGGGGCCGGGCCGACATGCTCATCTCTAGTTTACCGGTACATTGTGCTATTGAACCTATCAAATGGGCTGTGGTTTGAGCCACTCTTGGGCCTCTGGCAGCTGTCAGGCTGTACTCGGGCCGTTTGGGCTCTTCGGGTCGCTCGGGCTACTTGGGCCGTGAATCGGGCCTCGGGCTTCGGGCAGGGATCGTTCAGGGTGGGTTGGCCCGGCCCGAAGCCCGGCCAGAGGAGGTTGGTTGGCCCGAGCCCAAGACCGGGAAATTTTTGAACGGCACAACCCTAGAATAGCTATCTTGTCCAATCGTGTTGATGACATTATCATCTAAAACTCACCCTGACGCAAACTGCCCAATCGAAGTCTCAGCTCAACTGCCCTGCACTGCGACTGCACGACATCCTCAGAATTGGCGACAATGAAAGCGAGAGCTGTCACAGTCAACTTTGAAGTCTCCAAGTTTTGGTTTGAAGACTCTAATACTTCGCTGTTTACATGCGTAAACGTTCATTTTAGTCAATGCATGCTTGAAGGTACTTAAACAGGCGGAAATGTCCAACTTAAAGAAGTGGGCCAGGTGGGTCGACAAACCCTCAGTGGGTCGAAACACGAAATTGCGACCACTTCCAACTCTGTGTTAACAGAAAGGGGCACAATTGCAGTACTGCAGTTCCTAGCTTCAGTGCAAGAAATGAAACTGACCTTTTCCCAAATTTTCTGTATTCCGAAAGGTGGTCGCCTGCCACTAATCAAGTAATTATAAACGACAAACTAGCCTTGACCTTTGGATAGATCAACTTTATTGATTAAGAGAAAATGGTTAACATTGTCTTTATATTTACTGGCTGCTAGGATTGTTTCCAAATCTTGTAGCGGACTTCGGGCTCAGGTCCGCTCCGGCTGATAAATTTGGCCCAAAAAATTTCTTATTGGAACAACCCTGTTGCTGCGCAAAATTACTAAACTATGTTTTCAAAAAATTAGAACCAAACCAATTATTTGAAATTGCAAACACTACAATGTAAACTTTTGCATTTCAGCCCGTTGGATCAGACCGAGTCTCTTTCAGATTCTGGTGCATACCTCCTGGTCGGGGTTATACGTTGGCGGAACGGTCCGGCCCGTGAGACTATTGAAACATCCTAAATTTGTTATTGATAAATACAGTTTAACACGGTTTGGTTTTTTATTTACTGAAAGGAACTGAATGGTAAGTATTCTTGCGCAGGTCTGTGTTCTTTTGTTGTAAAGGAACAATCTTACAGAATAATATATTGTTATGTTAACCCATTAGCCATCCCCTAAACTAACACTTTCCCGACTTTGCTGCAAAATTGTTTGGAGAGTAAAAATTGTGACGCCGTTTTTAGAGCTAACATGTTGACCGGCTAAACGATCAGAACTCTTCTTTATTCGTTATTCGCAATTACAAAGGCAGCTCTGAAAACTTCTTTGGTGGATATGTCGTCGTTGCAACCAAATTTCTCAGAAATTGTCAGGGAATGTCACAATCAGTAGTTCGGCTAATTTACATCTTCTGAGGCGTAGAAACGTAATGTCACAGGTTAAAACCAGGATTGAAAGATGTGAAGAAAAGTGTCCAGGGCGGGGATCGAACCGCCGAGCTTTGGATTAGAAGTACATTGAACGCTCTACCACTTGCGCCACTTCCCCGGACAGCGAGCCTAGAGTATTAAATTGATTTCAACCTTTCTGGGTTACTGATATTTAACAGTAACACCGCATTTTTGAAGAGACTAAATAACACCACATTTTTGAATAGACTAAACAACCCGTCTAAGATTCGTGGTTGGAAGAAACGTAAACCTGCTAAAGATTACAAACCTGTGCGACCCGAAATGGGCCCATCCAAACTTCTGCATCAGTAATCACTTATGTGCAGCTTGGTTTGCAACTGGACAAAAGGATAGCTGATTTTACTACCTATTCAACAAGGTTTACTTCTGCACCATCCAAAAACGGATTCTCTCAATATCCAAACTACTTCTGCACCATCCAAAAACGGATTCTCTCAATATCCAAACTCTCTCAAGACTGTAGCTTCTCCAAGACTAGGCTAAACTTAACTCCTAAAAGTTACTCCTAAAAGTTACAGTCGCAAACTGCGTCAGAGAACCTGGCTCTTGGTAAGAGGACTTGGACCCGAACCTGAAACCTCCTTCCCAAACTCATCTCAAATGTTGGCGAATCGTAATCTCTGAATCGCTTACTTCACTACTATGTCCACCACTACCCTACTACTATCTCATCTAATGTCTACCACACAACTTCTGATTTCAAGTTCCCTACAGCAAATCACTTCCATACTTGGTTTACTCATAGCAGACATACACCTAATACAAAAAAGAAAATATCAGAAGCTGCATAACAAACACACAAAAGCAAGCATTGAATATGTTAAATAAAACCAAGTTATGCCTAAACAACACAATACAACAACAGTTCCCAGGCTGTAATAATTCAACCTAGCAAATATCACGTATAAATAGTAAATTTGACGATTTTCCAAATCCTCACAAAAATCAAAATTACATAATTTTATTTTTAAATTATTTTAACATTTCTTCTTTTCTTCGATGGCTTCTTCGGAAATAGATCCAAGAGATCATCAATCAAATCAGATCCAGCGAAGAAAATGAAATCAAATCGAAATCGGGTCACATTGGCTCCAGAGGTTGGGATCCGACCGCAAATCACAAGAATTCAGCAGTAATCAATATACCATTCTGACAGTTCATTCAACATTAGGGCGATCAATGCCTGAAACTAACACAAAATGTGAAAAACCTGAAACTGAAAAACAATTCTACGGCACTAAGTAACGCTACTTCGTGCACGCAACCAGAGTTAACTATATCCTTTAGCTACGCATTTGCCTATTTGAGTTTTATATCCATAGATCAAATCGATTCCAAATTTCTGATGTGTCTATACTACTTCCAAGCTGGTGTACACATACACTAGAGTTGTGTCAGGGCCTTGAAGCGAACCTCGGACCAAAGGCCGGGCCCGGTTGTTGCCGCGAGAGTAAAAAGCCTGGCCCGACAAAGGGTTTCCTGGCTTCGCAATTTAGTTTTTTACAAATTACCCTCGCCAGATAGTCGAAGTTAAGCTTCCACAGTCTCGATTGTAACACACAGCAATAACTATTTGTATTACACTGGTTCTTGTATGTAGGGCCTTCATTGGTCTGACTGGGCCACACCGGGCCGTAGGGTCCGCCGGGCTAAGCTTGCTTCAGCGGTCCTTTTGAAACTGTAACTTTTAACGGAAGACTGAGTTTAATTTCGGGTCAAAATTGCATTGAGTTAGCCTTAACCTTTTAAGACCAGACTCAAACCAGCAACCTGGGGCCGATGTTATCAATGCCCAAACCCGGATTAAACCCATACGCTAGCCAAGTAAACCCGGGTTAGCGACTTACGTTGACAACAATAACATAATTCTATGATGGAGTAGAAGAAGAGCAAGCCTTCATTGACCAGCGTAACGGTGCTCCGATCACCACAGTATGAAAATGTTCTCACGTTTGGAGGAGGAGTCAAAACATTGCACCTCCTTGTTTGGAGGGTAATAAGAGATCGGTCTTAGGAGAAGGGTTGCCAAAACAGGCCAGAAAGCCACCGCCCCACCAAACGAGGACCTCGTTTCGAGAACCGCTCCCAACACACAGGGATCAGTTTGGCAATAAGCTGTAGCACCGTAATCCATGCTACTGGGGTGCTCTGCAAGGGTACTGAGTTGGGAACCGGAGGGGGGCTCTGCAGTCGGATTGGATGTTCTCTACCCCCCCCCCTTCCAAATATTCTGGTTGGAGCTCCGTTAAGGTGGTGATTTCTTTTGAACCATTATTAGCAATTTATTCTTTGGAGTTAAGGTGGTGATTCCTTTTGGGAACATATTGTTGGTTGACGGTTCAAATCAAGATGAAAGTTGATGAAACTTTCCAAAATAAGTTCTTTTAGCATACTGTACCCTCCGTGCAATCCCGCTTCAAAAATTCGACGTCTTCGTCAGGGTGGTTTTTGCCAATTTTTGACAGTTAGGCAGTCGCTGCACAGCACTGATTATATTCATTCGAAAGATCTTGTTGAGCTCTACATTTTTGCTTTTCGCTATCGTGAGATATAGTCGATTTTCCTATTTTGGCGTTGAAAACTTGTCATTTCTGCACAAATCAAAAAATGCGCCATTTCTTGAGCAATGTAAGCCGTAAAATTAAACTACGGGTGTCAATTTGAAGATCTCGTCGTGACCGATTACCCATGACATTATAATCTTCTAACTGCAACCCCGTTCCCTGCTATCACAGAAAATGTAGTTTTTGCAAAAACATGACCAAATTTTTTCCAGCGATCGTGGAGCATTAACTATGCAAGCTAGATGGTTGCCACTTACTGGACGTGTTTTACACTAAAATATCCAGGGAGGGGCCCTTTTTTAGTTGCTCCGATTGCTGCTTTCTAGCTAAAGTGGTCGCTTGCCTCTAGTTGGGAAAAGTAGGCAAAGTCCAGGTTGCGCGCATGCATTTTAGCTAATTTCTTTATAACGAAGAGCGGTTTCATAATGACTAAAAAGGGTCCCCAGCTATTTGATAGTGGAATCGAATGATGTGGCCGATACCTCTCGAAAAAATTTACTTTAGTCTGCAAAAAATTTGGAAAAATCGAATGATGTGGTCGATGCCTCTCGAAAAAATTTACTTTAGTCTGCAAAAAATCTGGAAAATTAAATTACTTAAATGCTGTAAAATAATTTCCAATAATTAAAGTTAGTTTCGTTGCATTCACTAGAAAGAGGAAATGTTAAGCTGCATTTTGATATAAAAATGGCTTCTTAACTAAAAGTAATGGTTGAGTAATAATGGTTCGAAGTTGTTGTCTCCAAAAGGAATCACCACCTTAAGAACCCATTTTTATACAAAATGGAGCCTAATATTTTCTCTTTCTAATGAATATAGTGAACCTAGCTTAACTTCTTGGAAATTATTTTACTGCATTTTCGAAGTAATTTAATTTTCCAGATTTTTTGCAGACTAAAGTAATTTTTTCGTGAGGCGTTGGCCACACCAATCGATTCCACCACCAGATAACTGGGAACCCTTTAATTATTATGAAACCGCTTTGTTGTAAAGAAATTAGTTAAAATGTACGCAAAACCTGGGTTTTGCCTACTTTCCCCAACTTTGGCAAGCGACCACTGTAGCTAGAAAGCAGCAATCGGGACAACTAAAAAGGGTCCCTGAGTATTTTTGTGTAAAACACGTCCAGTAAGTGGCAACCCTCTAGCTTGCATAGTAAATGCTCCACAATCGCTGGAAAAAAACCGGTCATGTTCTTGCAAAAACTACATTGCTTATGATATCAGCGTACGGAATAGCATTTAGAAGATTACAATGCCACGAATAATCGGCCTCGACGAGACCTTCAAAGTGACACCCTTAGTTTAATTTTACGGCTAGCGTTGCTAAAGACATAGCGGATTATTTAATTTCTGCAAAAAATAACACGTTTTTCAACGCCTAAATCAGAAAATCAGCTATATCTCACTATAGAGAAGCTAGAAAGATAAAGCTCAAAGCTCAAAAAGTAAAAATGTAGAGCTCAACAAGTTCTTTTGAATGAATATAATCCATAGCTATGCAGCTATTGTCTAAATGTCAAAAATCGGCAAAAACCGCCCTTAACGGAGACGTCGAAGTTTTTAGGTGGGATTGCGCGGAGAACGCTTTAGAATGCTAAAAGAACTTTTTCGGAAAGTTTCATCAAATTTCATCTATATTTGAACCGTCAACTAATAATATGTGCCCAAAACGAATCACCACCTTGCCTTAAGCAAGGAAAACAAGATAAGAAGTCAGATGGATTGCTCTTCTTATACTGCACCAAAATCATGCACCCCTAATTCTATGATATGTGACATCCGTTAAAACAGAAGAAATATATACTTCTGATTCTAATTATAAATAAGTTGTGACACTGGAAGGTACGTGACTGTTTTAAATCCCGTAACCGATGACCCGAACGCCCATCAAAATTCTTGCTAATACTCTAAAACATGCTCTTAGTAGTCAAAACATTCTGGAGCAAAGCCGAAGGCTGAAGTTACTCACCACATGGACAGGAACAACTGGTGCGATCCGACCAAACCAATTAGGACAACTGAACTGCAGGCCGCTTTTGTGATCCAGGCATTCTACCATAGACGATGTTCCCAAATGTTGCTCATAAAAATACAAAAATACAGGACTAAAGCTTAAATAATAGAACTTAAACTACTACAATCACCATCATATCCAATAATAAACTATAAGAACGTTTTCAAATTCCAGGGATGCGATGTGATGGTCAAGGTAGCTCAAGGGTCGGATCGGAAGTTTGAATATTTTAAACATTTTCAAAGATATCTTCAAAAATTTTGATTAAATTCAATTTTCCTGACGTCGCAAAGTTTCCAAACACTGCTGTTAGTATTATCATAATCATGCCAGAATCATGCAGAACAAAGCATTGACAATTAATGGTTAATTAGTTTAGTTCAGTAGCTACGGGTACAATATAATAATAGGTAGCTGAGTAACGGTCTGTATTATACGTAGACATACGTAGCTACTGATAGGTAGGAAGCTCATTCACTCCAAAAAATAACACTACAAAAGTAAAAAAGCAAAAATTAGCATTTCTTATACTCCCGCCCCGGTGCTTGGTGCTTTGCAAAGCTGATTTTAATGTCAGGGACTGTATACTAATCGCTGTAGTAACCAATTCTTATTGAATATTGCACCGACTAGTATAGAAATATCAGATTTGGTATTGACTAGAAATACCACTCTTTTGTAAAGTACGTAAGATTACAACTCTGCTTCCCTCCCTACAGCGCTGTAATCTTTCGTTATTGCATTTATTGTGATTCCGACCCTAAATAGCGGTTTTGCAACAACAACAACAACATAACAACAACGAAATAACCCTAATAACACTTAATCCAGACACCAACACCGATCACTTAACAATTGAAAAATAACACGTTCATATTGCTTCCATCCAAAAATAACACGTTCATATTGCTTCCATCCAAAAATAACACGTTCATATTGCTTCCATCCAAAAATAACACGTTCATATTGCTTCCATCCAAAAATAACACGTTCATATTGCTTCCATCCAAAAATAACACGTTCATATTGCTTCCATCCAAAAATAACACGTTCATATTGCTTCCATCCAAAAATAACACGTTCATATTGCTTCCATCCAAAAATAACACGTTCATATTGCTTCCATCCAAAAATAACACGTTCATATTGCTTCCATCCAAAAATAACACGTTCATATTGCTTCCATCCAAAAATAACACGTTCATATTGCTTCCATCCAAAAATAACACGTTCATATTGCTTCCATCCAAAAATAACACGTTCATATTGCTTCCAATCTTTTGGCCCAGGATCATCTAAATCTCATTGGGATCATCCATTTGCTCGGTTTCTAAGGAAAGGATTCAAGCATCCATTCCACCAGCATGATCCATCTTTGCGAATTGTGAATAACTGTCGTTGGCACAAAGCTGAAAAGCAGAAAATCAAAAAACACTGGGACCATTTTAGGTACCCACAAAACCTAATCTAGACAGGGTTCATTTCAGTACAGATTGTAACTGATAGTACCTGAACCCTTCTAGAACCTGACTTAACACCGCTTTTATACAATGCTTAGTAGCAAGGTTGAGATGGTACCTTAAAACACATGCTTAAGCTCAAACTATAGCTAAGGTATAGCTAGCTAAGCTAAGCTGGATTAGCTTTAATCATATGCAAAACGCAATGGCTTGAAATGCGACCGATAATAGTGGTCAACAAAACTCAAGAAAACACAGAAGTTTCTAGCTAATATACCTATTACCTATGATGCTATCAAATATGCGTAACCTATGTATATAACTGCTATATCTGACACGTACAGGTGATAAAAGTATTTTTAGTCATGAATCAACCAAAAATCCAGTTTCTAGCTAAGTTCAGCCTACGAAGCTAGGTTAAAGCAAACTTAAATTCAGTACACAACACATGCAGGTTAGTACAAAAATACACAATAATTCAACAGCGTTAAAACAGAGTCATGCATTCAAAAATGCAAAAAGCGTTAAAACAGTCAAGTTTTCAGAAACGATGAGTGTTACGGTTGCATGATGGCAATTTTAGAAGAGTTTGAATTCAAAAACCAATTATATTAGCACATCGCATCCCTTCAAGAATTAAACAATTTAAATTAAAATTAAATTTCAATATTAGTTTAAAAATTATTGAAAACTTAACCGGGATAGGAAGATATGTAGGCGAGGTAGACTTCCAAACTTTGCCAACAGCACTCCTAGAACTGTGACAGCGAATTCTTTCGATCAATTGGCATGGATCCTAAAGAAGTGAAAATAAAGAAAAACGAGCTACTCTGACAAATTCCTTTTGGAGACATCAACTCGGAACCGTTGCAGTGATACACTTTCATGAAACTGAATATATCGAGGAGACAGGAAATTTTGAATCGGGGAATCAATTAGGTCGACTGAGGGAACAATTCGACTACATTATGCCAAGAGTACATAATACATAAGAGTATGACAGCTGGCATACTCTATGTATTATGAGCTCGCTACATCCGATGCGCGCTATCGGCTGACCCCCCCCCATAAATCAGACCCCCCTTGACCCCGCCCTTGACCTACATGTACGGGGTCCAAACGGGGGATCGGGCTCGTGCTTGTATATTTTGTACACAGACGTGTAAATCATACAAGCTTAAACCCCATACACAAATTGGGGCCCCGTCAAGTGTAATATGTAAGTATACTAACATAGACCCGACCCCCGTTTGGACGCCGTACATGTATAGGGGCGGGGTCAAGGGGGGTCTGATTTATGAGGGGGTCAGCCGATAGCGTGCAGAGAATGTAGCGAGCTCATAATACATAGCGTATGACGTTTGTCATACTCTTATGTATTATGTACTCTTGATTATACCTATTAAGGTGCGGAGTTATAAGAGTTATAAAACCGTTTTCAGGCAAGCAAATATGGTAAAATTCGGTGTTTTCCAATACTGCAGGGATAAAAGTGACAGGATTAAACTAGCGTTCCAACGATTTGACTTTCAGTAAACTCCGTGCTCACAAACAAGTCAAAGATAAACTTCATTGGATTGCTTAAGATTTAGATTATCTGACGTTGTAAAGCACTAACCGTGACCCACAATTAAAATAGTCGATCAAGAGTCCGATATTCTCCACTTCATGCAAATCTTTGCAACCAACAAACTCCGTTCCATTGAACACATGGTACCTGCAATAAAAGAGTGCAATAAGCAATGTTGTACAACATAAAACAATGGAAAGGTACAACCAAGAGTTCATAATTCTATTATATATTAGAAGAAGAGTGAGCCACTAGAGGGCTCCTCTTCTTGGCATTGCGTAACCGTGCTCCGACCACAATACGCGAATGTTCCCCCGTTTGGTGGGGGGTATGCAAAAAGGGGTCCCCGTTTGGTGGGGGGGTATGCAAAAAGGGGTCCCCGTTTGGTGGGGGGGGGGGTGAAAGAGGGGTCGCCGGGTGGTGGGGGGGGGGGTAGGCAGAAAAGGGTCCCAGTTTGGGGGAGGGGTTGTCAAGACAGGTAAAGATTGGCTGAATCTGATTGGCTGTTAGCGACCCCCCCCCCAAACGGGGACCCTTTTCTGCCTACCCACCCCCACCCAACGGGGACCTCTTTTTGCTACCCCCCACCAAACTGGGACAAATTTTCAAATAGAACAAAAACTACTGTAATCCTCTGCTCTACCCCCCCCCTCCACCAAACGGGGAGGGGGTCTCTGCAATCTGATTGGCTGTTGGCTACCCCCCCACCAAACTGGTACCTCTTTTCTGCTACCCCCCCCCCCCCTCCACCAAACGGAAGGGGGTATGCTTCGTCAAACAGAGAATCCACCAAACGGGGGGACATTCGCGTATTGTGGGCGGAGCACCGTTACGCAATGCCAGGAAGAGGAGCCCTCTAGTGGCTTACTCTTCTTCTAATACATAGTGCAATTATGCACTCTTGGTACAACTGTTCTTCTAAGTGGGGATTTTTAGTATGAACTTTCGTAGGACTGTGAACTTTCAATTTTAGAAACAGTGAATTGAACTAGATAGTTTTCATGAGTAATGCCCTAAGAAACATTTCAGAGATTCTGCTAAATTACTTCATTCGAACTATTTAAAATTCTTCATAAAGTGTTTCAATACACAAAGTAAAAATAAATTTAAATTAAAACGTTGAGTTTACGGGGCACAGGGTTAGAACAGGAACACACATGCAGGTTGACACAACTATATATATATATATATATATATATATATATATATATATATATATATATATATATATATATATATATATATATATATATATATATATATATATATATATATATATATATATATATATATATAAATTTGAAAAAGCTTTAACTTATTAAATTGAAAACGTTTTCAATTCGACCTAAAATTAATAATTTTAGCTAAGAACAGATAATTTAACAATTCACAACCAACATTTTAAACTTCAAGTTAAAAGATGCCGTTTGTTGAGGGTAATATTATGCTGAACTTACAATAAAGTTCCGCCACCGATTAGCCCTGGCTTTGACTGTAGGCAATTCAATAAAACAGTATAACTAGTACAGTCGAATTGAATTAAACGCAAATCATAACCTGCACAATGAAAATAATGATTTATCCTGCTTGCTTGTCAGACTAGGAGAAAGAGAGAATTTATGCAAATTAACTTTACACGATCCTCCTGCAATAAAGGGAATGGCCTGCTTGCAGTGTACCAAAATTGATATGATTAGAAGGTCTGACTACTTGAAATAGGAATCCTGAAATAAAAAGGAATTTACTATGGTTAAGGGATTCCTTATAACCGATGACCAGAGAGACATTTACAGATCTCAACCACTCGCTTAGGTTTTGGTTTTGGTTTTGGTTCTCGTGCCAGTCCCAGCTATAACTTTTGATTTTTTTGGCCAATAACTTTGAAATTCTGTATGGGATGGGTACATGCTGAAGGTTTATGAAATCAAAATTTAAAAAAGTTTAGAATTTTGGGAAACTAAGAATTTTAGTTTAGTAAGTGGGAACCATGGGGAACGGAAATTTTTAAAAAAAATTCGCTGAAAACTAGCATACAGGAGTTTTCATGGGCGCTGAGCAGGAATCTGAAAACTGTTAATCGATGCAGCTTTTCGTTAGCTCAATATAAGCTAAAGATGTAAGCTTAACATGTAAGCTTATACTGAGTTAACGAAAAGCTGAACCGAAAAACAGATTCAGATTCGTGCTCAGCTCCCCTGAAAACTCTGAATGCAAGTTTTCAGCAAACCTTTCAAAAAGTTTTTCGGTTCCAGTTTTAAGGTTAAATCAAAATAACATGCCATCAAAAATACATAAGATAAAGATGGTGCTTCCTAAACTGCGGTCCGGCCCGGCCCAAATTGCCTAAAATGCGGCACTGCCTAAACTGCGGCCCGTCATCC
The DNA here is from genome assembly GCA_030248195.1 of Trissonchulus latispiculum. NCBI lineage: Eukaryota > Metazoa > Nematoda > Enoplea > Enoplida > Ironidae > Trissonchulus > Trissonchulus latispiculum. Next base: position 28,091 of record JASAND010021664.1, read on the forward strand.
TTGGCCGCAAACTTCCTAAACTGCGGCCCAATCATCCTTGGCCGCAAACTGCCTAAACTGCGGCCCGAACTGTCTTTGGGCCGCAAACTGCCTAAAATGCGGCCCGAACTGTCTTTGGGCCGCAAATTGCCTAAACTGCGGCCCGAACTGTCTTTGGGCCGCAAACTGCCTAAAATGCGGCCCGAACAGTCTTTGGGCCGCAAACTGCCTAAACTGCGGCCCGTCATCCTTGGCCGCAAATTGCCTAAACTGCGGCCCAATCATCCTTGGCCGCAAATTGCCTAAACTGCGGCCCAATCATCCTTGGCCGCAAACTTCCTAAACTGCGGCCCAATCATCCTTGGCCGCAAACTGCCTAAACTGCGGCCCAATCATCCTTGGCCGCAAATTGCCTAAACTGCGGCCCGTCATCCTTGGCCGCAAATTGCCTAAACTGCGGCCCAATCATCCTTGGCCGCAAACTTCCTAAACTGCGGCCCAATCATCCTTGGCCGCAAACTGCCTAAACTGCGGCCCAATCATCCTTGGCCGCAAATTGCCTAAACTGCGGCCCGTCATCCTTGGCCGCAAATTGCCTAAACTGCGGCCCAATCATCCTTGGCCGCAAACTTCCTAAACTGCGGCCCGTCATCCTTGGCCGCAAATTGCCTAAACTGCGGCCCGAACTGTCTTTGGGCCGCAAACTGCCTAAAATGCGGCCCGAACAGTCTTTGGGCCGCAAACTGCCTAAACTGCGGCCCGAACTGTCTTTGGGCCGCAAACTGCCTAAAATGCGGCCCGTACAGTCTTTGGGCCGCAAACTGCCTAAAATGCGGCCCGAACAGTCTTTGGGCCGCAAACTGCCTAAACTGCGGCCCGAACAGTCTTCGGGCCGCAAACTGCCTAAACTGCGGCCCGAACTGTTTTTGGGCCGCAAACTGCCTAAACTGCGCCCCGAACTGTTTTTGCCCCACGGTAGTGCTGTTGAGTTGTTGACGGACAGGGTTTTCAAGCCATCCACTGGCGTTTGCAGACCGGCGAAGGTCCGCAGGCCAAACTCTTATCTTAGCAGTCCACTATACATTTTTCTCTGTAACCTGGCCTTTAAGGTGGTGATTCCTTTTTGGCACATATTGCTGGTTGGCGGCGTAAATCAAGATAAAATTTGACGAAACTTTCCAAAATGCGTTATTTTAGCGTTCTAACACCATCCTCGCAATCCCGATTCAAAAATTAAAGATTTCCCGTCAGGGCTGTTTTCCCCAATTTCTGAAAGTTTGGCAGCAGCTACACAGTTATGACTATATTCATTCGAAAGATCTCGTTGAGCTTCATATTTATGCTTTTTAACTTTTTAACTTTAACTTTAGCTTTTCTCTACCGTAAGATGTAACCGATTTTCTTGTTTCGGGGTCGAAAACTTGTCATTTTTGCAGAAATCAAATAATCCATCATTTCTTGAACTAAGCAAGCCGTAAAATCAAACTAAGGGCGTCGATCTGAAGGTTTCATAGGGGCAAATTATCGGAAGCATGATCCTCTTCCAACAGCTATCCCGTTGACTGCTATCATAAAAAATGTAGTTTTTGCAAAAACTCGACCAATTTTTCCAAAGATTGTGGAGCATTCACCATGCAAGCTGAAGAGCTGTTACCTAATAGATGTGTTCTGCACAAATATGCCCAGGGACGTTTTTTTAGTTGCCTCGATTACTGCTTTCTAGCTAAAGTAATCGCTTGAGAAATTTATAAAAGGTAGGAAAAATACAGGTTACGCACACATTTCAGCTTATTTCTCTATAACGAAGAGCGATTTCAGAATAAATAAAAAATCCTCCCCAGCTATTTGATGGAGGTATCGAATGATATAACCGATGTCTCGCGAAAAACTTTACTTGAGTCTGCAAAAAAATCTGGATAATTATACTTCTTCTAAAATGTTTTAAAAATATTTTAGAAAAGCAACATTAGTTTCATTGTATGCATTAAAAAGAGAAAATGTCAAGCTGCATTTTGATATAAAAATGCCTTCTTAACTCCAAGTAATGAATGAGTAATAATGGTGCAAACTTTATGTGACCAAAGGGAATCACTACCTTAAGCCGTGGTTACAATTCGCAAACTTGTAACAACGCGATGTGACAACGGCAGTTTGTCAGACCTGACAACTAGTGGCTACACGTAACAACATATTGTGACAACGCACATTTCATTTCAGTTGAGCCAACGCTATGTTTAATTGCGTTGTTACAAAGCAATAGGACATGGTCCCAAACGCGCTGTCTGTCACCAGTTGTCCACAACGTTGTGCTACTACTACTGGTTACTCAGACAACGTTGTGTGTGACAATTCTTTGTTGTCACAAGACTGTCAAATCTAGGTGCCACGGCTTAAGTTCATGTGGATTCATTGGTTATATGCTGATTACTTGCTCCGTCCCACAGATGCAACCATTCCGTCGTTTATCGCCTTCAAGTCGTCAGCCGGCCGACCGACAAGTTAGACAAGTCGTCAGCCGGCCGACCGACAAGTTAGACAAGTTTCGAAAAGTCGACCGGTGAACGGCACTGCCCCACAATAGAAGTTTAAGGGGAGTGGTCCCAAGTGTAAAAATATGCTTTGACAGATGCACTGCTAAATAAACGAGACTTGATGATGTGTATGATGCCTATACTCCTCCTTCGCGCCTGTCTAGTGGACGCAAATAGATCACGATCATTTTAATCGAAATCTCTGATTAAATTCGTAGATTTTCAAATGATTGACAAAACAGCCATTTATACAGGTCAAGTAAACGGAACTAAATAGCAGAGACGAACAAGGTTATGACTCAGCTGCCGACAAAGTATTGAGAATCCACTACTGAACCCAACCCACTACACCACAACAATAGCCAATGCTAGCTATGTTTGAATTCTCAACACTGCTCACACCCAACTATCATCACAGCTCCAATTTCTAAACAATTTAGCCCTAACCTATCTAATAACACAAGATCGCGCTTTAATAGCATAATAATATTAACTTATGTATTACCACGTTTACATAAATAGTCAATAAATAAGACATCCTATGCAATAAGAGTATGTATCTACTATAATGCAGCAATGACTTACACGCACACCCATAGTTCACTAATAGATTTTGGATTTACTCCTAACGTGTGGTCAAAATTTCCAAAATAGAATTCGCTTGTGGAGAGATCCCAAATTATGGTAATCCTGCATATAGCTTTCCAGGTATGTAATTAAATAACAATGTTACAGTCATAATTATTCCAATGGCTAACGGCTACCACAGGCATGTTAAATTTGGGGGTTTTAACCATTTAACAACAGGCAGTCTCAAAACCAGATTTAGGGAAGCTAGAAACGAAAATTAAAACTTTTAGAAAATTTCAGATAATAGAGTACAATTAACACAACTGTTCAAATAACAAAAGAAAAATTATAGTATATATATATATATACTTGCTTTTACATACCCTTCCCCACAGTTGAAAGCATAATGTTGCTGCTGTTATTGACACGTTCTATCGCACAAATAAACAACGAATCAAGTCAGTAAATAATAAATAAATGCATATTAAAACTGAAAAACAAACGAGGAAAATGTAAAACATTGACATCAGCAGTAACATATCACACTTATCACAATAGTAGACAAACAGAACAGAACAGAATACCTTTACCGGAAGAAGGGGATTACAATTTAAATACGTTCCCGACTTTGCATTCGATGAAGACCAATTTTTCTCATTTCCACGCATTTTCTAGGCTGCATGAGGCTTCGTTATATTTCCTCACGTAGGAGCTGCCAAGGGTTTTAGAGCAGAGACAGATTAGCATGGTGTACAGATTTAGGACAAAATAATTACATTTTTACTGGGCTAAAGTTAAAAAACACTCTCTGAATATTTGACCTGTTTCTACGAAAATATGGAGTTATAAACACTGAACATACGAGAATTATTAATTTTCCAATAATTGATTCTTCAATTCAAATACAAAGCCACTGACACATTACAGCAGTATTACTGGCTTTTTCCTACAGGGGGGCGGGATGGGGGTGCCAATTCCCGACTTGGGTCGTCTCTCAGAATTTCTCCCCCAGAATTCAAAGGTTTTTGGGTTTTGAGGGTCAACTATAGAAAATTTATCGGCCGTGCCGGATTTGTAGGCATTGTTAGCTACATATTATTTTAAGCTAAGCAAAAATAGCTACATATTTTTAAGTAATTCTCAAAATTTTCAGCCCATCCCGCATTCCTTCTCCCAGAAATTTTCGCGTAAAGAAAAAACCAGGTTTATAGCAGTTTTATAGATTAACAGATCGTTTGCATAATACAACCGGAAGCTATTTCAAGAAAGAGTAACACGAATCGAGAATTTAGCACCAGTTCTAAACAGGAAAAAGCAACAGTTCTAATGTTTCAGCGGCGTTTCTTGAAAACACCTCCGGAAAATAATATGGACATACCGTCATGTGGAAGGACATATTATATTTTTCTATACTTTTTACCCATTTTAGAAAAAATATATATTCACTAGCTAATGTACTGTAAGCTTCACAGCTGTTTAGGCAGCTCACAAAAACGACTTAACAAAAACTGATATAATATTTTAGCTTAAAACATAAAAAACCGATTTGCCCTTCCATTAAAATAGAGTAACAAAATTGTGCCAGTTGAAAGTGTCCAGTTCAAGAACTCGACATAGTCACTGTAAGATTTGAGTTCTATACAAGGTAGGGTAGGGTATAGATAGAAGACTGCCCCACCTTTAGAGACAGTTAACGCCGGCTGCTTTCATCGACTATAGTAGACCCTATAGTAGAGTGTCTTGGAACGCCAGAGGGAATAGGAATTGTCAAACTTGAGGAGGTAGACACCCTGCCCCGGGTAGACGTGGGAACCGGCGTAGACCTCATCATGACTGTCGCGACGATAGACGGGGATAATTTCGTCCGTGAGCGGTTTGACGCTCAGCTCTTCCTTGTCCAGAGACCCGCCCTCCACGTCCGTCTTGAGGGCGGCAGAAGTACTGCCGCTGCCGCCATTTTCGGCCTCTTCACGACCTAAACGAATAAAAGACGACATGCTTATTTATATATTATCTCATATTAACGTTTTAAAACCTAGTCCCCTATATTTTAGCAGTCTATGCAGTAGTGATGTGGATCGGATCGGATCGGCAGCCAAAATCACCTACCGATCCGATCCGCCAATTGCCCGGCGATCCGATCCGATCCGACAATAATTTCAATTTTCAATTGTGGACACTCAAATTGCTACACCTTCCCATTTCCTATAATTTTGCAAATGTTTTGATCAAACTTAGTGTTGTTTCAGCAGCTGAAACTGAAACTGAAACCTAGTTTCAGCTTGTACATGTTTCAGTTTCAGTTGCTGAAACTGAAACTGAAACTGAAACCATAACAGATTTTGAGCTGAAACTGAAACTGAAACCATAACAGATTTGGAGCTGAAACTGAAACTGAAACTTAGTCGAAGTGAGAGCTGAAACTGAAACTGAAACTGAAACTAAAATAGCTTTTGAGCTGAAACTGAAACTGAAACTAGAACCGTTTTGGAGCTGAAACTGAAACTGAAACTGAAACTGAAACCATAACAGATTTGGAGCTGAAACTGAAACTGAAACTTAGTCGAAGTGAGAGCTGAAACTGAAACTGAAACTGAAACTAAAATAGCTTTTGAGCTGAAACTGAAACTGAAACTAGAACCGTTTTGGAGCTGAAACTGAAACTGAAACAGTTTCAGTTCCACACTAAGACTGAAAATAGTTTCAGCTCTCGCTGAAGCTGAAACTAGTTTCAGCTCTCACTGAAGCTGAAATAGGTTTCAGCTCTAGCGTATGCATGCTTAGCGTAGACGAGTGTCTTAAAAACTGGGTCCGGTTCCCAGCACGTAAAATTCCAGCCTTATATATAATAAATATAAATATAAACGTTTGACTAGTGATTGTACTGCTAAAATTATACAGAACAGATTGACAAGTAATGCTGCACTAAAACGTTTGTATAATTTTAATAGCGCATTAAAGTGTTAAAATACTACTGTATGGCAATATTTATTTGATCTGTTTCCAACTTCTTTTTTCAGAACATTAACTAATCATTTTAAGATTTGCCCGACGTAATTAACAACATTTCTTATAAAATCATTATAAGGACAAGGAGCCCAGCACCAACAACTAAAAACAACTCCAAATTTAGGGTTACTTAAATTGCTATGAATTCTTCCCTTTTAGATTGCTGCAATAAAATTGTTTCAGTGTAGATGGCCGCAGTTATAGAAACGTCTAATGGGAAAGATTGAAGGTTTTACTTGAGTATTATATATTGTGTTTCATGTTCTTGATATTATCTATAGAAAGAATTCACCAAGACACCAAAAATTCGCAGTGTCCTGCCTGCCACAAACAAAAATGTCTAATGAGATTATATATGTGAAAGTTCAGAATTAGGGGCGGAAACTAATTGATTTGATTAGCATAACATAAAGATAACATAGACGATGACAAAAGCTGAAACTCATTTTAGTCAGAACTGAAACTGAAAACTATAAGACTTGGAGCTGAAACTGAAAACTAAAAAACTTGGAGCTGAAACTGAAACTAAAGCTGAAACAAATTTTAGTCAGAGCTGAAACTGAAACTAAAGCTGAAACTAATTTTAGTCAGAGCTGAAACTGAAACTGAAACTGAAACTATAACAAATTTGGAGCTGAAACTGAAACTGAAACTAAGCTAAACTACGAGCTGAAACTGAAACTGAAACTGAAACTGAAACTAGAACATATTTTGAGCTGAAACTGAAACTTGTCTGAAAGAGGAACTGAAACAGAAACTGAAACTGAAACTGAAACTAAATAGGCCAGCGTAAACATCACTAATCAAACTTCGCATCGGAATCTTATTGAATAATTCTGAAAGTCCTTCTGAAATAATTTTGAAAACTTTAGCTGCAGAATACTGTGTAGTTACCTTTAAAAACAACAATTTCCTTTGCTTGTGAGTTCAATATCTAGTGAGGAGAGAAGAGAAGAAAAGTTGAAGAAACTAGGGTGTAAGACAAAAAATATGCGTACACACGTTGGTCATTTATTGGAAGCTTACGAATAACATTTATAGTTTTATATATTTTTTGGGAATGTACATAGTTTCAAAATCGTTCGGAAATCAGGAAATCAGGAAACATTTAAAATCAGGTTAAATTCGGAATCCCGGGTTTTATTCACGAAAAATCTAAAATATTGTATCTCGTTAACTTTATTCCCCTCCCCCAACTAAAGCTGGTCAACTTCAAAGGTTTATTGCAAGAGATCAACAGAACTTTAGAGCATGATTTATACATCGTTGGAATGCTGGAGGTGTGTGGTTAATGGTGCAAAGCAGTTTGCTATAGCTTGCTGTTATAAATAGTTAAGCTTAATAAAGCATCAAAGTTACCGTTTTTGCAAATTTTTGGTGTCTTTTATGCTTAAATTTTAATAGCAAGCTACAGCAAACTGCTTTACAACATCAAGTAGATCACATCTCGAGCATTCCAACTATGTATAAATCATGCTCTAAAGTTCTGTTGATCTCTTGCAATAAGCGTTTGAAGCTGACCAACTTTTGTTGGAGGGGGGATAAAGCTAAAGAGATCCAAAATATTTAATGATTTGCTAAAATTTATGTTAATTGTAAATTTTATTTTCGTGATCAAATAGAGCTGCATAGAGTATATAATTTTGCTCTTAAATATGCAAAATTGACAAATTTTCAACATTTTTAGACAAAATAAGCTAAAAGTGAAGATTTTTAGCCATTTTAAAGATTTTGTGAAAAAATCGTTCAGATTTGCTAAAACATTAGCAATTTTTGGTAAAAATCGCTTAGGCGCCTGGTTTTTCCTTCTCGCCGAGGGGTCTGTCCGTTTTTTTGTCGCTCTGGTGGTGTCTGAACCACCCATTCTCCCCCACGTTATCCTATGATTGCAACCTTTGCAACCAATTAGCGCCAATATTTGGAATTTTGGTTTTTCAAGATTTCCGGATTTTTAATTTCTTGTATTCTCACAACATGGTTACATGATTTAAAAGCTCTTGACGAAGTGAACGCATTTTGTAATACAATCATGACCATAAATGCACTCGATTACCAAATTCACGACAACAGGATTTTCCGGATTTAAATGTTTTTCATTATCCACACTCAGGAGTAATCACTCGAAAATCTTGACGAGCTGAAAAACTTTTGTAATACAACTATTTCCCATAAATGCGCCATGTTCCAAGTTCAGAAATACTTCCCCATCTATGAATACTGAATTCCAAAATATTGGTATTGGCTCTAGCTCACAATTAGCTTCGTTTCCTAGTACGTAGTTTATTACTTTTAATAGAAATCATACCAGAATAAGCACAGTCTCAGCAGTCAGCGTCACTGAATTTAAAAAGCGAAGCGTACACTGCAAAAATTAATTAGCAGAAAATATTCGAGAGCCATTCCATTGGATTGTTTTTACGTATGCAGACAAAAATTATATATTTATCCAGAGAAAGAAAGTAAAGCAAAACGTTAACATTAAACAGTTCAGATTAACACCGAAAAGTCAACAATTGAACAAAATTCAGATGAAAAATTTTCATAATTTCTTGGAAGAAATTTTGTAATGTTGTAAAAATTGGTCCAAACTTCCAAATTTTGCCTCATCTGCCGGATCGGCGATCCGGAAAAATCAAGCCGATCCGATCCGGCCGATCCGATCCGAAAATTTGTCGATCCGATCCACATCACTACTATGCAGGACACTGGGCTTATTCAAGGGATTGTTTCTTGGGGGGAGGAGGCTCCTTGAGGGGGCCCTACAAAAGTCCGAGGGCAAAGGAATTTGGGGGGGGGGCGAAAATTTTTCGAAAAATATGCTAAAAATAGCGCCATTTTCTGGCATATACTGTAAAAATTGATTTTTATTACAAAATAGGCAGATTTAGTGTTAAAAAAGCTAAAATGAGTAAAAATCTCCGGCGGAGGCGGAAAACTTTTTGAAACTTTGACGTCTATGAGGGGGGCTCACCCTCCCCCCCACCCCCCACTAGAATAAGCTCAGGGACAGTGAGACAGGCAGAGCATAAGCATTTAAATTAAGTCAATGTCAGTCAACTCCTCTTACGTCTTCGATTGGCTGCCGCAGCCTGAGCCGCAGCTTCATCGTCCTCGTCCTCAGAGCTCTCCGAGATGTGAACAGAGACCGTGTTGGTGCCCGGGAGAGTCCATTCAAAGAAGAGGCCAAAGCCCACATCATAGTTGTCCGTGCAGAACTCCCAGAACAGACAGCTGCCCTCTTCATGCGTGGGCACACGAACCTACAGTAGTATAAAGTATACAACACAGTGTAGCACTACAATACGTTAATATGTATGTGCATAAAATAAATTTCAAAAATATTTCTCTTTCAATCTATCTGCCATCTTACGTACGTATATCCTATTAATTTTGCATCAACCCCAGCTGGGCCTACTCTAGGGAGTTTTTCTTGGGGGGGCTCTTTGGGGGGGCGAAAATTTTTCAAACTTTTTCTAAAAACATGCTAAAAATTGCACTATTTTTATGGTAATCGCCAAAAAAAGTTCGATTTTAGTGCAAAAATAGTGCAAATAGGCTAATAGGCTAAATAGGCCCAGTCCAACATCAGTATTGTATCACCAGTTTAGGACATACCGTCACCGTTTCACCATTCCCAATCCGGATGATGCCCTCAGTGCCCTCTTTACGGATGGCATCCTTGAAATCCTTCACATCCTTTCGGGTCCACATGGAGGCCGGCGGGATGTTGCTGCCAGACCCACTCTCTTCCCCGGGTCCTCCTGGAAAGACAGAAAAAAACTGACTTCAAATTATGCAAATTAGGCGGAAAAAAACACAAAAATACAAATTTTGCAAATTAGGCGAGCGAAGCCAGCAACCAATAGTTATAGGCGGCGGCGAGAAAACTTCACATAGAAACCATGACAATTTACATACAGTACGTATCCGAAAGTAAACCAGTGCAAACTGGATAGGTGTATCAAAACAAAAGTGAGCTTAAAAAACCTGGACCGAAGCGATAGGGAATCGCGGGGTGACTGAGCTACAAGAATGGAGAAAAGATAGCATAGAAAATTGAAATTATCACAGAAATTTCTTTGAAATGATTTGAACATTTCTGAAAATTCTTAAAATCCCCAAGATACAATCGTTTATAGCACAGAAATCTGTTTAAAACTAGAGATGCACCGGGGCAGTCACTACCGGGGCCGGGGCTTTAAAAGACAGAACGTAGCTCACTTTCTAAAATTTTTAACTGATCACGAAAATCAGATAAAAATGGTACAATTAATGTAGTTTTCGTTCAGCCAAGTGATTATCTTCCTGTTTTTATTCAGTTTTGACTGACATGAAAAGTTGCAGTATATATTTTTCCGCAATAATTTTTTCCTTAAAAACCAAAACCTGGACTGAAGTTGTTCGATAAAAATAAACTCAAATTACATCTCTTCTCGAAAAATTTTCAAAAAAGTCAACCAAACCACACAACAACAACCATATGAAGTTCTAGCTGACAGCAATAACTCGTGTGGTTTTGTTTCTGCAGGGCAAAACAACAACACTATCAGTGATTTATATATTATATCTATTTCATCAGGAAAAAAACAGGAGCTAACAAATTTAAATTTGAATTTAAATTTAAAATAATTAATTCTGTATTATATAATTTAGTTACAAACTTTCATCATCATCATCATCATCATCATCATCCTCTTCACCAGAGGCCCCCTCAGCACTACCAGCCCGCCCATTGGTCGCCGGGGAATGCAGGCCCGGGTGATGATGGTGTCCCCCTCCCTCACTATCCGTAGAGCCACGAGGCCGGCCCCCCGCGGGAGCGTCTTGAGCAATAGACATCATCTGTTGGGCATAGACCTGCTGCATATACTGATGATAGTGCTGCTCCTGCAGCTGACGTATCAGATTCTCTTGCTAGAAACACACACACACAAGAAGGATATTGCAAAAATTATTCTAGTAGGGAGAGGGGAGGGGGTAGAGAGGCAAGGTTGGGAATGAACAACAAAACACGAGCAACCCTAGCAACGGACAGAGCTCAGTGGAAGGAGATCAGCTCTTACGCTAACCAGAGGCCACCGATGTCTTCGTGGCGAAGATGATGGTGACCAAGTACAAGTAGTAGTTTTCGAGCTTCAGCATGACTTATTGTAAACAGACATAGAGCAAATGAGCGTCCCCCCCACATTGTGGCCTGGATAAGTAACAACTTGTAGAAGAGTGAGGATCACTAGTCACCAGGCTCCAATTCGCGTTAAAGGTCTCACGTTACTGGCTTATTTTTAGGCCAAATTTATGGGAGGGGGCTTCATGGGGCTGGGTTTAATTTACTGGGCGGGGGCGCCCCCCCACTTTTCGGGTTCCCCCCACTCGACCTCTTCCCCCCACACTCCGCCCCCCCCCACATTTTTGGGCTTCCCCCCCCCACTCGACCTCTTCCCCCCACACTCCGCCCCCCCCCCCCACATTTTTGGGCTTCCCCCCCCACTTTTTTCGTCTAAAGTAGGGTGGGGTGCCCCAAAATGGGGGCATATTTTGAAAAAATTGTTGTATTTTAACCTTTTTGTTTAAAGCTGCTAAAAATTGCAGAAATGCCTAATTTTAAGTGGATTTTAGACTAAAACAATGGCAATTTTGTTAAAAATCAGGAGAATCTTTTTGAAAATTTAGGGTAAAAATGGAAACATTTGATAATTTGTGGAATTATGGGGGGAGGTCAGAATTCCCAGTAAAAATAAGTCAGCGTTAATGTACAGAGGATGTGTCACGCTTACAAAAAGATATTCCTATGAACTAATATGTACCATCGATGCTGACAGGTATAAGTGAAGGATTCCTACATGAAACATTTCGAATGAAAGTAAAAAAAGGGCAAAATAGGCAAAAACTAGACTAAAGCAAACCTATTACCTGCTGTGGATTTCCCGGAAACTGTTGCTCTGCATAGGCTCTGAATTGGTGAAAGGTTTGCTTATTTAAGGCATCCTGAATCTGTTTTCTAAAAGTAAGAAAAATCTAACACTCAAAATATAATCATATTGCTATCATGCCAAAAACGGAACCAATTTGCCACTTTGTCGTATACAATCATCAGTTCATATTCCAGGAAAAGGTAAATTAGAGATATATAAAGTTTCTGGGTTTATTTTAGGCCAAAAATGAGGGGGGTTAAATAAAATAGTCTGAAAATGCCAAAAATACAGTGAAAATAGCCTGTTTTCTATATATACTGCTACAACGATGCTAGAAAGTACTCAAAAATTGAGTTTGACTACCAAAATAAATTTTTTTCGTCGAAGCCGGAAAAATTTTGACCAAAAATCCTTAAAATTTGGCATTCTCCGGGCACCTTATAGTGAGTGGGGGGGGAAAGCCCAAGAAAGTGGGGCCGAGGGGGGGGGGTGGGCGAAAAGTGGGGGGACCCCCCTGAAGTGAACTCAAACCTATACAACCTTATTTTTCTTGACCTGACTGTGCTTATCTCCGGATTCACATCCCGAAGTCAGGCGTGACAACTCAAACGTTGACTACATCTGTGGAAAGGGGGAAGGCAGCCCTTCATCAGGCATTACGCCACAACACAGACTCATGTAACCATCCTACCGTACACAGTGGCACCCATTTACCGCCGACAGACAAGTTAAGGATGAATAGCTGGATGGCCCCTGTGCCCATAGCCACGATTAATCGCTCTATGCTACATTTCTTACTCAATGAAAATGCTCGTATAAACTTTGTGACGACAAGGATTCCAACCTACTATTCAGCGGATTAGAGTACTGCACTCCATAGCGTTTGGAGGAATGCAGGGCGTAGGGGGGGGGGTCAGGGCAGTACGTACCCTAACGCGTAAGCCCCCGATCAATTATTGAGCTGTCGTCCAGTCACTATCCTACATAACCGCTTTTCTATTAGTGGGCTTTTTCTAGTGGGGGGGCGCCCCCCCCACTCGGCCCTACCCCCACTTTTTTGGGCTTCCCCCCACTCACCATAAGGTGCCCAGAAAATGTCAAATTTTAAGGATTTTTGGTCAAAATTTTCAAAACTTTTCCGGCCTCACCGGAATTTTTTGGTCAAAAATCGTCTATTTTGGTATTCATGCTCGATTTTTGAGCACTATTTAGCATAGTTATAGCAGTATGTAGAAAACAGGCTATTTTTACTGCATTTTTAGTGATTTTTGACCATTTTGGATCCGGGGGGGGCTCCCCCCACTCTCCCCACCCCACTTTTAACCCGTAGAAATAGCCCAGTATTATCCTGTCAGTACACAATGTGGAGGTGGATGGTGGCAGGGGAAAATACAAACCTCTGCACTTCCTGTCGTTTCTGCTGCTCATCGGCCATTCGCTGAGCCTCCATTTCCAGCTCCTGCCGGCGTCTTTCCAGGGCTGCCTCGTCGCGCAGTAGGGTACGTGGACTGGAGCACTCGCTCATGTCGTCATGGGTCCGACTATGGTCAGGACTGAAATAAACAAATAAAATAGGCAATTTTATTTTCTTTTTTTGCATGAAATGCAGATGTATAGTACGTATATGTCGTGGCAAAACTGCACCTGCTTGTAGGCCGCTGATGTGCACATTTGCCGGTCATTTTGGGACAAAGTTGCACTTCCTTCCGAAATTCTCGCTGGCAAAACGGCATCAGTGAGCATCTCAGCTGACGTTGTGGCAAACCTTTGGAGCATTCAAAACAACGCTGATTCATGACACCTTGCACAAAAATAAGGTCAGGCTTTTTCTACAAAGGGGGGGTGGGGGTGGAGGGCCCCCCTCCCCAGAAATCGCGCACCTCCCCCCGACTTGGGTTGTCACCCCTTCCTGAATCGCCCGCCCAGGATTGGGCCTTCCTTCCTCCCCCCCTTCAGCGCCCAAACCTGCCCGGAAGCATAGGCTTTTTAGGGTACATTTTCAAAAATTATCCGGTTCGGACGGATTTTTAGGTCTTTTTTTTAAGCTAAGCTAATTCTAAGCTTAAAATTAGGCTACAATTAGGTATAATTTTTAGCTCAGCAGCAAAAAAGAGCTGATTTCGAAAACAATTTCGCCTCCCCCACTTCTATGCTCATTTTAAAGTGTTAAACCTTTTGTTGTTATATTTTCTTTGGCTAAAAATTGAGGCTAAACCTTCTCTTAAACAAAATGTCAGATAGGTAAATCTAACAAGTAACAAAAATGCTCCGCACAAAAGAGGATAATATGTGTGTGTTGGCTGTATCGTATATATATCCTTTAAATATATATATATATAATAAATATAAATAGGTATATATATATATATCCTTTAAATTCCGGTTGAAGAAGTAAAGACAAAAGCTTCATGGGCATGTGACGTTATTTGGCACAGCAAATATTGGTGGATGGTTCCATGTCAAAAGTTGCTCAGCTCACTTAGGGCTTTCATTGGATACCAAATTTGACCACTTTTGAAAAATTTTATTTTTGACCCAAAATCGCCTAAGTCCCCATCCCACCCCACCACAGCACTCTACAGCCTCTTTGGGTATGCAGTTCTATGACAAAAGTTGCTCAGCTCACTTAGGGCTTTCATTTGGTACCAAATTTGACCACTTTTGAAAAATTTCATTTTTGACCGAAAATCGCCTAAGTCCCCACCCCACCCCACCACAGCACTCTACAGCCACTTTGAGCATGCAGTTCTATGACAAAAGTTGCTCAGCTCGCTTAGGGCTTTCATTTGGTACCAAACTTGACCACTTTTGAAAACTTTCATTTTTGACCGAAAATCGCCTAAGTCCCTACCCCACCCACCACAGCACTCTACAGCCACTTTGAGCATGCAGTTCTATGACAAAAGTTGCTCAGCTCGCTTAGGGCTTTCATTTGGTACCAAATTTGACCGCTTTTGAAAAATTTTATTTTCGACCACTTGACCCCCCCACCCGACTGACCCTTCAAACGGCAAAGTGGAACCAGCCCAGCAAAATAGGTACGTCGGACGGCAAAACGGATACCGGGAATGAGCTGGCCACACCAGAAAACCCCTATAGACAAAGTTTTGAGAGGCCAGGTAGAGCCTACTATGGACCTCCAGGAAGCGGTTTCCGACATTGCCCTCCAGACGGCAAAGTGGAACCAGCACAGCAAGACGGATGAGTCCTACGGCAAAAAGGACACCGGGAATGAGCTGGGCGCACCAGAAAACCCCTATAGACAAAGTTTTGAGAGGCCAGGTAAAGCCTACTAGGGACCTCCAGGAAGCGGTTTCCGACTTGACCCTCCCGACGGCAAAGTGGAACCAGCCCAGCAAAATGGGTGGGTCTGACGGTAAAACTGACTGCGGGAATCGATTCTCCGTGCCAGAAAACCATTGTATGGAAGATTTGGGCGTTCAAAGTTAAAGACATAGCGAGAAATTTCGATTTTTCATTTTTCGAATTTTCGCCATCTTTGACGGGCCACTGTGGTCGCTAGGGAAGTGATAGAGAAACGCAACCTGGACCGTTAGTTAGTTCAATATATGTAATTTCTGAATATAAAAAGAAATCAGCTCCAGCTCGTAACGTTCGACCTGAGCGACGACCACAAAAATGGTCACTTTTCGCTATGAGCCGACTTTGCGGCGCCACTGCGGCGCTGTGGCGCAGCTGCGGCGCAAAAAAAGTTGTGATTCTTAAATTCTTTAGAGGGTACTACTAGACCCCATAGCCCTTTAGGTTGGCCCACCGCTGCAGATCACGTGAAAGCGGCGAACATTATGTACAATACAACCATCAAATAGGGGAAACCGGAAAAAAAACATCGCCGCCATAACCGGTCCGGGGCGCAACTTTTTAACGGTAAGTGATACGGGGCTGAAACTTCACAGACATACTAAACTCGATGTGCTCTACAATTTGCGCATGAAATCTGCGCAGGATCTGCGCAGGATTTTGCGCAGCTTCTGCGCAGCTTATTTTACACTGTCTCCAGCCACTTTTCACACATATTATAGGGGTCGCTGCCGCGACCCCTATGATATTACATAATATACTTACTCAGCATAAGACTGCGATGAAAAGTTAAGACTGTGTGGTCCACCCTTAGTATCCTCCAGATCTCGCTTATAGGCTTCAACGTAGATTCTAAACGGAGGACAGACAGAATCCAACAGTGAGACAAATCCGGCCATACACGATTCCTTATCCAGAGAACCCAATAACTCCCAAGCCCATCTGAAATAGACAAAGAAAAGCATAATTAATACGTATGAAATTAATCAAATACGCAAATTAAATACACCAAAGACCTGTAAACTTAATTAATTAATATTAGATGAAAATCCGATTCCCAACAAATTAAGAGACCCAAAATTATGCAAAGTTTGACATTTCAAAAAAAAATGAAAATTTATAGACCTTTGTAAATTTTCTAAAAAAGACCGATGACGTTTTTAGATTTAATTTACGAAAAAACTAAACAAAAACACTCGGACTGACGTTCAATTCCAACCATTTTTGCTATTTTTGCAAAAATCCTAAAAAATTAATTTCCAGCAAAAAGAAGAAAACACCCAAATAGCACCCAGAAACATCAAGTTTGCATAGTGCAAAAATAGCGCACTATCCCTCCCTAAGAAAAGTGGCATGATTTAGCGAATGCTGCAGCTAATCTGACAGCTGCGCAGCAAACTTTTGACAGCACCACCTTGACAGAATACCGATAAAAAAGAAAAAGAAAAAAGCCAAGCAAGACTGCGTGCAAGTTCCTTAACAGGTAGGCTTTACGTAAAACCACATTTCGGAAGGGGAGGGGGTGCGTAACTCCACTGGGGAGGGGGTGCGTAACTCCACTCTCCAGCAAAAAAATCCGTAAAATACACCAAATATTTATTATACTTCGTTCGTTCAAGAGAGAGTATAAAATGTATACGTAGGTGTGAAAAAAACAGGGTGAAATAGGGAAAAAACCACCGTTTCTGTTTGAATCAGCTTGCTCTTAAAGAGAGGACTGGATCCAGATTCCCAGACCCACCCAATATCTAAGGAAATGTCCAACCAAACTCCAAAAAGGAATGAGGGGGGAGGGAGGAAAAGGAATATAATATGTAATTAAGATTGACAGCAAAAGGCCTACTTAGAAAGCTCAACAATTTAATTTCCCTCTCAAATGCTAACATTCACGTACGTACATCCACGTATACATATATATATATATATATATATATATACACATTGGTATGCAAATCCTCCTTTCCGAAAAACATTTTTATGAATTAACATACACAACATAAAACATGCTAATGGATTGGAAGAAAGAATTGAAATTGAATGAAAAAAGAAGAAACAGTATATAGTTCCGGAAGCTTGAGTGCTTGAAACAGAAAAGATTCATTCCGGCCAAGCCGACCACCTGATTGCAAAATTCACTTTCTCCAGAAAAAATTTAAAAAAATGAAAAAAGTAGAATTGAACCAATGAACCTGATGTGCAGTAAAGTGAAGTCTGGTTAGACGGGAGGCTTTAGTCGACGGAAGGTCACTAAAAAACTGATTTTTGTCCGATTTCGGCCCAAAAAAGCAGGCCAGAAAAATCAGCATCAATTGGGACTTACTGTATGCTTGAGTTCGGGTGTCTCACAGACACTAAAATCTAAGAAGTATATGCACTTGGTTAAACTAAAAAACTGAAGACAAAAAGTTGTTTCTGCCATTCAGTTTACAACAAACAACATTTGGCAACAGGCAACAGAGACTTCCTGATTCGCGTGGCACGCCAGACAAAAAATCGAGAGGAAAAAATTGTCACAAAACTGTCTAAGTGACGCGTAACAAATTCAAGAAAAACTCTAATCCGATAGAGAAGTTAGACAGACAGACAACAACACCAAAAAATCAGCACACGTACACTCAAAAAGGGCCGTTCAAACTTTTTTCTCAACTCAAGTTTTCTCTCTTTAACTCAACAAATAGGGGGATATCATGTGGTCTAGATAACCATCCAAAACTAATGTAATCTACATTAGTGAGTTTGTGCCAGAAAACCCTCTAAGGAAGGGATATATTACCTTGAAACTTTCAACTATGTACGCAGATACTAAGTGTGCATAAACAGGTAACAGGTTTATATTCCCTTTTAAAAGAAAAACAACAACAACAACAACAAGTATATAAACATAAAATGTTGATGAAAATAGATAATACAAAAAATAAGCAGAAAGAAAAATTTCCGACCCAGTTCCGTGAAAAATTAAGCGAAAAGTTAGAAAGAAGAAAAACGAAACAGCAGAACTGAAATCCAAAATAAAGGAAACAAGTTGGAACGGGTGGGAAGTGGCTTAGACACAAATCTGAATTCCAGTGGCAGCTCATTCCTGACAAAAATAGAAGCAAACTCCCTGTGTGGCTCAGTTGGTTAGAGCGTCTGTGCGTTAAGCAGAAGATGGCTGGTTCGAGCTCCGTCCGCGGCCAGTTTCATAAAAATGTTCTCGAGTTCTCGAGTCAGGTTCTCTGGTCGATTTCGACCAGAGAAATTTTTTGCCAACTTGAAACTTACTTGAGAAATTTTTGAAAATTTAAATTTAGATATAAATTTTTCTTGCTGCCTCAATACGTAATTGGCATAGTTGACCAAATAAGTTAGCATAAATTGTTTGTGTAGATACAGCTGTCGTGTTTGCGTCAAATTCTGGGCATTTCGAGACTACACAGGCACACAAACGACAACATCCGCAGAACGTGCCTCAATCAGCATACTATTTCGTCGCTGATAACGGGTAGACGTCTTCGTTGGTTCGGCCATGTATGCCGAATGCATATGGATCGTCTGCCTAAATCAACCCTTCTTACCCCGAGGCCACCCGCTTGGCGGTGCTGCCGGACTGCTCCGAAGAAGACGTGGATTAACCTGATAGAAAATGATGTAATCCACCTGAAACCAGCTTACGGTGGCGCTATATGGGCAAGAGAATGGCTAACGATTTGCCAACAACTAGCGAAGGACCGGGTTCAATGGAGAAACATCGTGGCAGACGGGATGGCAAGCCATAACCGCGCACGCGGTTGGAGGCATTAAGTGCAAAAAGTGCAAGTAGATACAGCTGCATACAATTTTTAATACAGAAGACATTGTTATCACTCTGAAAACAAACTACTCGAGAACTTTAGAACTCCCAGAAGGTTATTTATGAAACTGGCCGACCCCATGTGACCGATTTTTTCAGACACTTGGTTGCGAGCAACTTTCTTACAATTAATAGGAACAAGGACGCCTACAGGAATAAAAACGTTACACCTATGTATTTGGATATAAAATTTTCCTATTTATAATACAAAAAGCGGAATAAACAATACACAATCTTACGCTAGATACCACGGTGTGTATAATGAACAGTAGACATAATAAAAAAAGTAGACCTAAAATGAAAACCTGTACCAAACTCAGCAGTGTAGTCTTAAAATGTACGGTGTAGCAAGCAACCATAAATACTACGAACTTCATTTGAACATAATACACACACATATATAGGTGGCTTAGTTCAACTCCTCTCGCCAATTTCCCCTCTCTTAAAGAGTTGAACAAGGAAAATTAAATTAGAATGCCGACTTAGAAGAAGAATAGAATGGAACTGAAAGAAAAAGAAAAAAGCGGCCAGTTACTTTATTGAAAAAAAGAAAAAAAAGAAAATTTCAGTGGTAGGTGGGCCCATACCCTCTATTTCTTTTGGCGAAACAAGTGGTATATACGTATGTTTGGAGTTAGGACTTAATATATACATAAGTTTTCCATTTTCCAAAATTGAATAATAATTTCATTCTTTGGCTCCAAATTTTCTTTATTAGCCATTCATTACCTTCTATTTATTCTGTACTCATAAGTGCACAATTTCAGTTCACATTTTATACTGGGAGCTTTCAAGGCAAAAGAAAGAATTGGGAGGAGGCGAAGGGTGAAACTGCTGTAAGCCTAAATGAAAACGGCAATGCGAAAATCCAGCAAAAATAAGCAAAAAACAACCGAAGAAACGATAACTTAGAGATTCAGTAGAACCAGAACCAAACTTTTTTGAAACATTTTGACAAGAAAAAAAGATCAAAAAGTTGGCAACTTTTTCCGGAAAAGTTTCGAGGAAGAAATTGCGTTCAGCAAGGCAAACAATTCAGCTGAGATTTTTCTCTGATTAATAGAAAAATTTAGAAAAATCAACAAGCACTTAAAAAGCCTGCACACCAAAATGTTAAGATTAATAAGGTCAAAAAAGAACCCGAACAGAAACAACAAATCAAGGTTAGCTTAGAAATCCGTTCTAAACAACTCCAATAACATAGAAAAAATAACATCTCAATGCAAAATCTAAAAATTTTAGAATTCATTCCAGAAATTTCAACATACCAGACTGGGGTTTTTCTACGCAATAATAAGCGGGGGATGCTAAAAATACAGTATAAATAGCCTGTTTTCCACATATACTGCTATAACTAAGCATGAAAGTGCTCAAAAATATAAGTTTTAGCACCAAAAAAGACGTGACCAAAAATTTGATGAAAATTTTGACCAAAAATTCTAAAAATATGACAATTTCTAGGCATTTTAGGGTGAGTGGGGGTACGCCCAAAAAAGTGGGAAGGGGAACGTGGGGCGACCAAAGTAGGGCCCCCCTCAGTACAAAAACCTCAGCCAGAACAAACAACAGTACAAGATTCAACGGAAAGACATATATATACTAGATGCAATCTCTTCTCAAATATCATCAAAGCAGAAGGAAAACTGAAATCATAAATGGAAAAAAAGGCGCGGGAAGGGAGAAAGAAGACCTAAAGCCTAAAAATCAGGACCAACCACTTCGCTAATCCTCCCTGGAGACTTTGAGACTACAACATCAGAGAAAGGAAGAATATATATTAAGTAAAGCTTAGGATAAGAAAAAAGGACACGAGAATTGAAGGGGAGTGGGGGATTTGTTCTTCCATCTTGATTCCCTTTCATACGTAAGAATAATCCAGACAAACCAAAAAATGTCAAACCCTATGTACTGGAATCTCTCATCTGAAAGCAAAGTCAACCCTTGTACCCCAATTTCACCTCACAGTAAAAGCGATTGTGAAATTGGAAAAATGGAAAAATGAAACACAGAAATTACATTAAGAGCAATCTACGACCTACGTAACATCAAATTCCACATAAGCATAGACTTAGAGATGCAAATAATATATAAAGCTTAGTTAGCAGTAAAAGCCATTTATATAGATAAACTAAAACTAGTTAAGCTACGTATATAATACAACCTTTTGCGCTAAGACAATGTCTTAAGCCAATTTTTCAGATTTTAACTGATAAAACAAGAGTGAGTGAGAGAAACCCGATACCCAACAAACAAGAGTCAGATGGCTAGATCTTATGGGGTGTAGTGGAACAAGCTATTCAAGATACACAGACATAGACATCTATATACTTTCAGTGTTCAAAGTAAGTCACAAAGGTCGTCAAACTGTCATGTAAACCAATCAGAAAGACAGAGTCTACAGGGACCAACCTCCAATCTCCGATCCAAACCGGACTGGCATCTAGATATATTTGAGTAACTCTCTCTCTCTCGCAAAAAAACAGAAATAGACCCATCCCAAAATCAAGTGATTTAAGTGCAGAGCAGAGGACGACATATATATTGTGTTAAACATAGGAAATGGGAAAAAGTGGTTATTTTTTTAGGATCTTAAGCCAAAGAAATCTAGCGAATGGCCAAAAGTGGTCAGTTCAGTTTAGATTATTAGCAGGAGTCCATAATTAATTCCTTATATTATATTAGAAGAGTAAGCCACTAGAGGGCTCCTCTTCTTGGCATTGCGTAACGATGCTCCGACCACAATACGCCCACAATGTTCCTCCATTTGAGGAGGGAGGGTTTGACAGGTACGTATATATAAACCCTCCGTTCGGTGGGGGGGGGGTAGCCAAAAGTGGTCTCCCTTTGGGAGGGGGGGGGAGGGTCGCTGAACGAGGTCCATGTTTGGGGGGGCGCTCAAGCAGGCTGAGTATGGCTCATTCTGCTTGGCTGTTGGCGACCCCCCAAGCCGGGACCCTTTTTCAAAATAAGCTGTAACTACCGTAATCCTTTGCTAGACCACCCCCCCCCCCACACGGACGGAGGGGGGAGGGTTTGCAATCTGGTTGGCTGTTGGCTACCCCTCCACCAAACGGGGACCTCTTTTTGGCTACCCCCCCAACGGGGGAACATTCGCGTATTGTGGTCGGAGCACCGCTACGCAGTCAAGAAGAGAAGCCCTCTAGTGGCTTACTCTTTTTCTTAATAATAGTGCAGTTATGCACTCGTATTAGGTTATACTTTCAGACACATAGTATATAATCTACAGGAAACAGAATTTTAATTTAGGTCCTTTAAAAATTTTCCTTAATTTACGCTGGTTGAGAACGGTCAAACTTTTGTGACTTCTAAGATTGAAAATAATGATGCCTACCAAGGGGACTCGGAACTACTTCCGTGGGAAATCCGATGGGCACGGACCCCATCAAATGGGAGATACCCACAGGTGTCCCCTGGCATCCGTCTGGCCAACGGCGCAAATGGGTTCCAAGCTCCGGGAAACACGGTTGTGTTGGATTAATACTGAAGCATCTGGAGTCCTTAAATTATGCTACTGAGCGGTGTGGTCCAATCCCCCACATCTGTCCCTAATGGGTGATCCGATGTGTGGACCTACCAATGCGAAGACGTCTGCTGGACAAGTGGATGCCGAAGTATATACCCTCGAATAGCTTATCCAAGCTGATCGAGCCCGGAAGAAAACAACAACAACAACAGCCACAACGACATATTTGATGAAATATGTGTAAACTCTGCGACATACGTACTTGGCTACATTCCTGTAGAGCAGAGACCCACCGGGAACCCCACTACCACGACCGGGACCTAAGAATCTAAGGATTTTACATGAGCGGGGAGGCAAACCAACTCGATCCATTTCGTGAATGAGTTAAAACAGTTAAATTTAACTCGCCGAGTTAAGCAAAGTTAAAATTTTTAACCCTTCAGTCATTCGCGAAAAGAGCTAAAAATTAACTCTTTTAACTCTACACTTTTCGTGAATGACAAGTAGAGGTAAAAAGCTGCAGAGTTAAATTTAATCTACCCTTTTCATGAATAGGTTAAATTTAACTCTTTTAACTCGCTCATAATATTTTACATTGAATTTTAACCCGCGTCTGAGCACGCGGGTTAAACGAGTTGAAATTCTTCTATGCTTTACATTGTTACTGCCATATTTTGCGCGCGTAATAAAGCTTTAAATATGAGAAGATAATCCAATCAATGAAAGCGCAACACATAATTTCATTGGATGGTTCAAAATGCTTCAAAATTACTTAAGCATTTGCCAATGTTCTGGTGAATTATTTACACTAAAGCAACACATTAAATAGGCTACTAAATAAAATAAAAATAGAGGGAACAACTAATGTTTTTAAACATGCTGCATTATTAGAAATAATAATTAAATTACCATTTCAATTCAAATATGAAATCTCCATTGAATTTTACTAAACTAAACAAACATTTTTCTATTTAATTGTGCTGCGCCTACCTTTTTAATATTAAAGTTCAGTCGAAATTGACCAAAATCCGACCTCGTTTTTAAGAGGATCAAGAGAAACCGATTTTGCTGAAAATACGTACAGAGGGTTTTCTGGCTCTCTCGTGGTCTCAGCAAACGAACATGATAACTGTTTTCCGGCTCAACTATTCGTTAGCACTTTCTTGTTAAGCTGGCAATAGAAACAACGAAAACCTGGACCAAAATACTGTCTTCAGATTTGTTTTCAGCGAACTCTGAAAATTCCTGTATATGCAACTTTTCATGAAAGTCGTAAAAAATCTTCAGTTGGCTCCACTTCCTCTGTTGTTAACCACTTGAAAGCTTAAACTTTAAAATTTTGCTGCAGATTTGTCAATTATTTGTTGAAATGCATCCGTGCTAAATTTCAGCAAAATTGGTTGCAAGTTGGACAGAGGGATTCGCCCGGATCATCCTAGCGCTAAATTGACGATGTAATAAATGTCTAGTAACATATAAATGAGTAAATATCTTCCTTTGCCGTCGTATTTTATTTAAAATTTTCCAAACGTAGGGAAGTTTTTCTAAAATTCTCAAACGGTGAAAAGTTGGGCATTACGTAAGGTAAAATGAATTATTTTAACTCTTTTCGCGAATGCAGAGAGTTAATTTTAACTCAGGCAGAGTTAAATTTAACTCTGTGCATTCATGAAAAGGGTTAAAAGAGTTAATTTTAATTCTACTCTACTCTACTCTACCCATTCGCGAAAAGGCCCTTAGTTGACGATCCCCTATTCTTGGGCTTCCCCCCCCTCACTAAGAGGTGTCCGGGTTTCCAAATTTTTATGTCGGCTTTTGGTCTGAAATCGTCTAGTTTGGTACTAAAACTTCTGAATTTCTGAGGACGTTTTAACTTAGTAGTAGCACTGCAAGTGGAAACAGACAATTTTTACCGTAGCTTTAGCATTTTAAAGCATTTTGTCCCCTCCCCCCCACTTATGTTTGCGCAGAAAACAAACAGAAATTGGTGGATCCAAATCGAAAAGTTTCAAAATGTTTCAAACAAATTCTGATTTTGCAGCAATTTAGCACTAAAGATTTGTAACAATTTAAAATACTTTTTCAACTTTTCGGTCAACACGCCACAAATTTACTAATATTTGCTGCATATTGGAGTCTTATGACCGGAGGCGGAAGCAACTTTGCTACATAATACAGATCATAGCTTATGACAAGCCCTTCCCAACGATTGCAACTGATTGATATATACTGAAAGACACTGTCTGATTCCGAGATTTCTCTGGCGCAGCAATCTGAATTGTGGAAATTTGAATTTCCAATATGTAGAACTATGGAAACGAAGATCAACAAAATGCCAAAATATCCATTTTTACCAAAAACTGTCTAGTTTTAGCATAAACCCAGGCAGTTTCGAGAATTTTTAGCGTTTGCCCATGCACAACGCCATAAATACAAAAGTTGGCTCATTTCTGCAAAAACATTCCCCTAAAAATTTCTTCTTCCCACCCCGGAGAAATATAGATTTTTCATAGCACGACAAACTGTATTATATGTAGGGTTGCTTGAAATTAGCCAAAACCATATTCAATCGAAAGAGCTCGCCAAACTGTATAACTTTGCTCTTGGACTAATTTCTTCTTACCATTCCGAGAGAGAAACGAGATTATATACAGATTTTTGGGGTCAAAAACCAGCCGATATCCCAATTTCCAGATTTTTGTCAATTGCTACAAACCACAATATTCGACAACGATGTGTCCAAATTAAAAATCGCCTGCAATCACATTCTGTGCAAAAATGAGATTTATTAATAGTCTAACTAAAGCTGTGGCTAAAAACCGATTTTTTCCAAAACTAATATAGTCAAGCGGGAAAAAAAACCCACTCGCCAATGCGGGGAAAAAAACCCACCCCCAGTGTGGGCTTACCGGTATGAGCTATCTAGGATTTTAATAGCCTATCTTGAAGAGCATCCAAAATAACCCTGGAGGGTGTATTATGGTAGCTCCCACTGCTTCCCTGCAAATTTTTTGGGACTTTGAAATTTTTGGAAATTTTGGTCCGACCAAGTGCCGAAATTTGGCAAACTTTGCCGGGCCACCCTGAACTACTGGAAAGACTTAGACCAAAGCGGATTATATGTACCTGTAGGGCATCTGTTGCGCTTCATGATGATATATGTCACACTGCTCTGACCCCTCCGGTGCGACCTGGGGGTGACCTGGAGTTGGCGGGAAAAAAAACCCACGGCGGGAAAAAAAACCCACTTTTCAAAATTAAATTTTTTTCTAATCATTGACCGGAAAGGTCAAACCAATACATACATTTGTTTAATAGAGCCTATAGATTAAATTGGTATAGGTTTTACCTGGGTTCGTACTGTTATGGGTGGTCCAGGGGGTCTAAATCGGACACGGTGCCATTTCAAGCCAAAATTTCAATTTTGACCAAAAATGCTTATTTTTGCCTTAAAATGGGTCTAGTTTGGCTCTAAATACAAGAAAAACACGTTTTCTACACGATAGGATGCTTAAACTGCCGAAAATAAACAATTTTAAAAAATTTCCAAAATTTGCCTATGTTTATGTGTTAAAGATACAACATTTTCAAATGACCATATGACCTCAATTTTAGTACAAAAACTAATAAATTTTGATGCAGTTGTACTAAAAACAACCCGCTCTTTCATTTGGAATAGTTAGAAATGCTCCTGGCAGCTTGCCAAAAATTTTTTGGGGTGGGTTTTTTTTCCCGCATATGGGTTTTTTTCCCGCATTGGGTTTTTTTCCCGCCAGTTTGGGACAATTTTTCTCACTAACGGCGCACCCTAGAGAGGTGTTCTATAGCTCATAAGAAAGCTTACGACTAGGCCTAGCTACCTGTATAATCAGCATTTCGATATGTCAAACCATTAAAAAGTTCTGGCCAAAAATCTGAAAAGTGGGTTTTTTTCCCGCTTGACTATACCAGTTTGCTTTAAAAAAGGATTTCTTCAAACAGCCTCATTGAAGCTACAAACGATTTCACAGAAACATTTTTCGCACTATTGCCGAGGGTCAATTTTCTAGGTTTTTGCTGAACCTTTCACAAAGTTGTGCAATTCAAGTTTGAAGTGTCAAAAAATCATGAAACTTCGAAAATTTTCGGTGTTTGATAAATTCCTCGGGTCATGGGTAACTTCTGGCGAGCGAAACCAAGAAAGTATATACGTCAGCCTTGGCCTACAGCAAAGTTTGATTAATTTGCAGAGATTTACGAAATCCTTGTTCAAAAATGGTTTATCGTCTAGGTAAAAAAGGTAAAGGTTTACCCCAGGAGATATCTCCGTCCTGCCACAGGACATGGGGTGCCGGTGCTCATCCCCGGATTCTCAGCCGTAGAGCCAGGAGTGTCACCTCAAATGATGACTGCATCCGTGGAAGGGGGGCCGGCCCTTCTACACAGACTCCTGTTACCTTCCCACCGTAGTGGTGCCCATTTACCGACCAGTTAAGGATGGATAGCTGGGTTGGCTAGAGTCGAGAAAGCTTTGTGGCCTCCGGGGATCGAACCACCGATCGTAAGATCGGAAGTTCTGACCAGCGCCTTAGACCACTCGGCCATCCGGTCTCCTCTGTGTAAATCACAACAGAGTGTAGTTACACAAGGTTTGACTACGTATATCACTAAAATGTCCTCATTTCAAGTTTTAAAATGATGTATTTTGTGTATATAAGTCCTTGAATTGAACAAGTTATGACCTTTTCAAAATTACTACGGCAACAGTGACCACACCTTTATTGGTCGATCGAGTATGTTTAATCTCTGTTTAATTTAATTCCCTAAGTTTAATGGCCGACCGAAAAGATGAGAAATGGCATAACCAACGGATTAAAAGAGTTGTCCGTGCGCTTAATCCCGTCTGTGAAAAACAGCGATTAAAAATGTAAAGAGCCGGCGATCAAAACACCGAGGCAATAGTTTGGAGAGACGCGGAAATATGGCTAAAACGGCGCCATTCTTTAAACTTAAAGTTCGGGTAGGTAGATTAACGACAAACACTTAAAAGGAACACTAGGCACTACATGCTGAAAGACTACAAGAGGAAGATGGGTTGGAGTGAGTTACTGGTGAGAACGGTTTTTGATGGGGGTCTACAATCTGCACCAAATAAAAAACCCGACACATCGAAAAACCACAAGTGTGCGAAAATCTATACAAGCAAAATTTCGTTGTCCGGCTCACAAACTGACAAATAAAGTACCCTGCACGAGAAGGGTAACAGTTGGCGATACTTCTTGTGTGAATTGCGACATTCGTGAACATTGGCGAAAAGGGCGAACTGGTTTACGAAAATCGTCAACCTGACGACTTCGTCAACTGTTACCCTTCTCGTGCAGGGTACTGTATATCCGTTTTTGACGCGTAATTTGCTGAGCTTCCAAAATCTGACCGACCAATTAAACGACATCCCCCCGAGCCTGCCCTTTTACAAAATTTTGCTATATAATTTTTGGCCCCGGTCGGTACCGGGGCCTGACTACCGGGGCCGGGGCCAGGCCCCGGTGCATCCCTAGTACGTATATGGTTTCTGTTTTTTACTTTCTATCATTTCCAATGAAATCAAAGTATCCCACATCCGCCATCGACTCCGAGTAGGGTCCGTGAGCCACCTGTTTGGTGTAGGCGACCAGTTTCAGTTTGTCCTCGTAGCTGGCATGAAAGGCACGACCTTCTTTCTCTGAAACAACACCAAAGATTGGTAAAAGGATAGCATACGCTATACCATGACTGGCAGTTTTTAGGGTTTTAAAAGTGGGGGGGGGGAAGTGGGGGACTTCCGAAAAGGGGAGGGGTGAGCCCAAGGTATAAATATTCCTCAAGTTTTAGTGAAAAAATATCATTTTTACGGTAAGAATGCAAAAGATCGCTGTTTTGGGCTGGTTGCCGCTTTTTTAACCAAAAAAGGCAACCCTTTACTTTTGGAAGGTCCATTATTTCTTTATTTATTAGCCAAAAATTAAGAAAATTTTTGAAAATTTGAACTCAAAACCTTAATTTTTTGACACTTTAGGGCGGGCGACCCCCAAAAATGTGGGTTGGGGCTTGCAGAGAAGTACCCCCCAAACTAAGAAAATGCCAGCATGAGTGAGGTGATGAGGGTTTATCTTATATAGTGGATGCCCTCACTTTTTGGGTCCCCCCACTCGGCCCCAACTTAACTATTTTGGGCTTCATCCCCCACCAGTGTTTTTTTTTTGCTCAAAAAAGTGCGCAATGACACACTTTTTTTCTGAAATTAGCAAAAAATTTTTTGGGCTTGTGCGCACGCGTGAGCACCTTTTTTAGCGACGCGCAAGGAAAATTATATAAATTAGTTGCCCAAAGTGCTCAGAAAAATTGCTCCTGGCTCTCAATTTCACAAAAATCTCCAATTTTTGCTGGGGGCTCCGCCCCCACACCCCCATCCTTGCTTCCCTACTACTGGTTTATTCAATAAACTTTATTGCTAAATTGCGACCTAGCTTTCAGTAAACATGCTAGCATTAATATACAAGCACCCATGGCCTAACGTACGTGTGATTTTCTAGCTTGTACAATATATGCAACTCGCATTTCATATTCAAGTTATGAAATAATATAACTGATTGCTAAATTTTAATTTTGGTTTGGCAGTTTTTTGGAAAAGTTTACAAAACCTTAGCAAGAGATTCCGTGACAGCTAGGTTTACGCATGTTATTATCCGTGTTTTCTCTACCCACCGACAGTTCAAAAAGCATTTAAAAATATGTAGAAATGCTCTGGGCTTAGCCCTGAAAATTACTGAGTCAGATATCGGAATCATTTTCCGAAAACTGCGTAATTTTCGATGAAATTTCAAACTAGCATGTATTTTTGTTTTTATAAAAAGCAGAGAGGATTCTTAGCTTTCAAACAACTTAAAAATTGCCAAAAGGATTCACCATTTTGCTAAATTTACGGACTAAAAATTTCGCTTTGTATCAAAACTTGATACAAATTTACTTTTACTTCAATAAAACTTGAAGATTATCATACGTAGTTGAATGGTTGCTATTCTGTAAAGTCTTGCTTCTGCGCCCCCCGTCGTTGCAAAGTTAAGTGAGTTTGAAAATTTCTTCAGCCATTAAGTTCTAGAATTTTATAATCAACAGCTCTGAACATTGCAGAAAGGCCATGCAATTACTAATAAATGCAAAACAGATATTTTATGCTAATTTTTAGCATTTTTCCTGCTATGCGCACTTTTTTAGCAAATTGCGCAAAAAATTTTGGGGCAGTGCGCAGAAGAGCGCAAAAGTGTCCGAGCAAAAAAAAACACTGTCCCCCACCACTCACCCTAGCGTACCTAGAAACTGCCAACTTTTAAGTATTTCTAGTTTTTAGTATAATTTTTTGGTCAAAGTCGTCAATTTTGGCTATAAAACTTAATTTTATAGCTCTTTTAGCTTAGTTGTAGAAAAAAGGTTATTGATAGTATTTTTAACATTTTTAGCCAGTTTTACCCCCCCCCCCCACTTTAACACCTTCTCCGCTTATTTTTACCTAAAATAAACCCAGGGGCTATTTACTCACTGAAAGGGTGGAAGAATCTAGCTCAATGGTTGTCAACGGGGGCTCCGGACTATATAGTCAGGTTCCCAAAAAAAAACCAGTGACAAAGTTCCCAAAAAAAACCAGTGCCAGATCTCCCAGGTACTTTGACCGTTTCGAGCCAAATTTGGCGCACAACAAGTAGAAGACCTTAGTATTATAATAAATCAGTTTGGGTTATATAGCTTATCTCGTGAAGCCAGGGCGCCAGCTAGAAGACAACCACCCCAAAACCACCCTCGGACAAGTTTCGACATGGTGTTGGAAAAATTGTCTCAAAACCCCAGCGGAAAACCCGGTAGGTCCCTAATTGTGGTTGGTAGGTTAGGTGCCCAAGTACTCACGATACCACATATCCCGGCCTCACTGGCTCCTACGCTGTGGCCTGGGCCACCCGGTTTTTTTTTTGGGAACGAATTCCCAAAAAAAAAACCAGTTCGGACTTTGCAAAAATAGGTCACAGCAGTCACCGTAATTATTTTTCTGGTGATATTAACACTGTTTTAGAACGTTTTACCCCAAAAAACACCATAATAACTTATATTTGGAATGTTTGAGGTGATTTGACTGGCTCAGACAGCCTGAACCTGGTCCGGACCCAAGTTGGACCCTTGAAGCATTGGACTTGGCTAAAAACTGAAATTTACAGCGTAAATCACGCTGGAAACGTGTTTTCCTAGTTATAAAACGGTTCTACGCAAAATTTCAGTTGTTTTGGTAGACTTTTGGTGATAGTCCAAAACTTGGCCTAGGCACCCGGGGGTCCAAGTTGGGGATATGGACTGTTGTTACAGGTAAGTCCTCAGAAATTTTATAGTGTACTTAAAGAAAATGCACGTTAAAAGGGTGACAAATCTGCTATAAACGTCGGCCAAAGGCGTTTGACGCTCAAAGAAAAGTTATCGGAACTTACACCTCCAGACTCACCATGTCATGGTGGTCCAAGGTAGTCTAAGTGGGCTGCCGTGCCCAGGCTAGACCCTTGGGCTCCACCAAGTACCATGTAGTATTGGTCGGTTATGAGCTATATATAGGCAATATTAGATTTGCCCTGCCTCTTCTCGGCCAGTAGTAAAGAGGGTGGTTTTTTATTTGGGAACGCTGGTTCTTTTTTGGGAATCGTTCCCAAAAAAACCCACCAAAATTTTTTAATTACTCAGGATTGCCAGGGAGGCAGGCTAGGGGCTATATGTGGGCATATGTGTCGGACCGAGCCCTATGCATATACACCCTAGTTGGGCTGTCCCACGTCACCCTGCAAAAGTTTGGAGCAAAAAACTGTCAACTGGTTTTTTTTTGGGAACCTGACTATATATATATATATATATATATATATATATATATATACGAAGCCCTTAATCCGTATACTACTCAGGTATATAGGTAAATAAAAAAGTTAAGACAAACCTCTGTAAAATTTGACAGCCAGTCGATACAGATCCTTTAGCTTGATGGCAAAATCCTCCTCCAACTTTTGTGTCAAATTTTTCTCTGCCGGCACTGGAGAGCAGGGCTCTACGTCTCCATTTCGGAGCTCCGTTTTCTGTTGCTCCTGATTTTCTGGGATATGATGCTGTTGACCATCCGCACTGGCCATGTCTTCAGGTATAGTCATATCTAGCTACACATAAACAACAAATATATAACCAAAATCAAAAAATCGATAAGAAAAGGCGAACAGGACTAAACCATTAAGAATGTGTGTATATATATATGCATCATAGGGGTCGCCAGGGTATTTTTTACAGGGGGGCGGGCCCCCCCCGAAAATGCCTTCCCCCCCCCCGGATTTTGGTCTGCCCCCTTAATGAGGTC
This sequence comes from Trissonchulus latispiculum, assembly GCA_030248195.1. Classification (NCBI taxonomy): domain Eukaryota; kingdom Metazoa; phylum Nematoda; class Enoplea; order Enoplida; family Ironidae; genus Trissonchulus; species Trissonchulus latispiculum. The sequence goes on from JASAND010021664.1 coordinate 60,114, forward strand.
TACATTTTTTCCAAAAATGGTCAAATTTTCAAAAATTTTCCGGCTTCGCCGGAGATTTTTTCGTAAAAATGGCTATTTATACCTTAAATCCTGGCATTTTTGGGAACTTTTTGTGTTTCACCATGCAAAATACGCCAAAAAATACCATTTTTTGGCTCATTTTGGCAAAAAAATCTTCCCCCCCCCCGAAAATTTCTTCCCCCCCCCCGGGAAGCCCCCCCCCGGAAAAAATCCCTAAAAAATACCCTGGGTCGCGGTAGCGACCCCTATAATATGAGTGAAAATGGTCGAATGACCGTGTAAAACAAGGCTGCGCAGAAGCTGCGCAGATTCCTGCGCATATCCTGCGCAGATTATGTGCGCAAAAAATTGTACGTGTCGAGTTTAGTATATTTGCCAAGTTTCATCCCCGTACCACTTTCCGTTAAAAAGTTGTCCCAAAAATCGCTTACGAGAGTGATGTTTTTTCCGGTTTCTCGCTTTTGATGTCTCATAAGGGGGTTTTGTAGCTTGAATAACTATATACAGATAGAAAAATTTTTGCCTATGAAACCCATATAGCCATGGGGTGAAAAAACCCACCCCCTTTTTGGGGGGAAAAAACCCACCCGCCTCCTGGGTCATGGGTTGGAGCTAGGAGCTCCAAAACATACCAGCAGAAAGCGCGACTCTTTCTAACCTATGTGTGCAAAGATCAGGTCATTTGGTTCACTCTTGCTCATTTTATGACATTTTGAAAATGATACCTACTTTTTGGTCCAACCTTCCAAAAATTTGGCAAAAGTTTGGACCGATGTAACTTTTGACTGGGTTGGGCTAGAAAAGTTTTGCAAATATCTGCAATGATGGCAAGTCTTCCTCTTTGCACACAGCAAAAATTAGACCGATCCGATGCACCGTTAGACTGGCACATTGCCAAACGTGGCGGGGAAAAAAACCCACTTTGGGGGGAAAAAACCCACCCAAATTTTTTTGAAAAATTTTTTACCAGCTCAACTGGGAAACAATTCGGGACTGTAGTACGATATTATCGAGGACGCTGCGTCACCCTATGCTGTCAGATTTGGACAATTTTGAATACTTGGGTAGCTAGAGGCATAAAACCCTAAAAGTGCAATTTCGCTGCTGGATGACCCAGCAGAGGTCTAATTGTGACTTTTAATAGCCAATTGTACGTAAAAACCATTCTCTACACGTTAGAATAATAAGTTTTATCAAATTACATCGTTTTTAGCATTTTTCAACAATTGCCCTATGTTTGTGTGTTAAACTTTATGAAACCTGTCCATTTGATGCTGCATTTTCAATGGCACATGAGATCTCAAAAAAGCTACCTAGGTCGGGTTTTTTTGACTCATACTAACTAAAAAAGAGTTGAATTTTACACAGGAAGTGTCAGAATCGCGCTACGACAATTTTTAGGACCTGTGAGGGGTGGGTTTATTTTCCCCCATTTGGGTTTTTCCCCCCATTGGGTTTTTTCCCCCGCTACTTTTTGCATTATACCGGCCTAACGGTACAACCAAGAGAAGTGCAAATGGGCTTAAAAGACAGTTCTAAGTACGCCAAGTACGATGGTATATAGAGTTCTCAGCTAGCCCTTATAACAAAAAAGTTCCAGCCTAAATCCGAAAAAGTGGGGTTTTCCCCCATGGCTATGGGGGGGGGGGGGGGGGGGGGGGGGGGGGGGTGGGGAGGAAGGAGTGTGTGGAGAGATATTATATATATGGGGGGACAAGAATAAAAATGCTCCGATGGAGCATGAAAAATGCAATATGGGTGACACTGGGTTTTAAGCGGACAGAGGACTAGGTTTTAAAACGTTAATATGGGAGGGGCAGGTTGTAAATACCAGGAGGACTAGGTTAAAAGCGCACTAATATGGACCAGCTTCGCTGAACAACCCATATTCGCGGAAACTGCCCGGACTGATGCTGGTGGCAGTTCTTCAGTAACAGTTTACCAATTTGTGAGCATAGCTCTGCGTCTGCAACAGTTGTATTCGTAATACTTAATAATTACATAATTAATACAACTTACAACCCAACTTAATTTAATTAATTTAATTAATGCATATAATCCAACACTTAATACCACATATGCAGTAAAAATTGGTGTCACAAATCCCGCTCTTGCAGTTCAGTATACAGCGCTTGAAGTATATAGAGCATAATATTTCAAAATCAGCAAGCTCGCCTGGAAAGCTGAAGAATTTAGAACTTAAGACAATAATGGTCAAATGCGGAGTGGAGCATGCGTACCCGCGAATATGGGTTGTTCAGCGAAGCTGGTCCATATTAGTGCGCTTTTAACCTAGTCCTCCTGGTATTTACAACCTGCCCCTCCCATATTAACGTTTTAAAACCTAGTCCTCTGTCCGCTTAAAACCCAGTGTCACCCATATTGCATTTTTCATGCTCCATCGGAGCATTTTTATTCTTGTCCTATTTCATTTTTAAGGTTCTCAGTAAACCTTAAGCAAAATGCTAAAGCTTTATGAAAGAAACTTTAAAATTCCCCCAATAATTACGTAACAGTCAACCAAGCCATAGAACAAAGAAGCTTGAAAAGTACCAATTTCTCCATTTTTCTTGATTTGGGCAGAAAGACCCTCCTCTACTACAAATACGAATATTTTAGAAAGTTGCAGAAAGTTATTTC
>JASAND010021665.1:0-14973 GCA_030248195.1 Trissonchulus latispiculum
AAAAATCAAAAATTAGTATAGAAAAATTTTTCCTATGGGCCGTTTGAAAAATCGGTGTGCGCAAAAATCGCCCTATAAAAGTGGTCGATACAGAGAAAAAAACCCCCACTTTTAAACTTGTATCAAAAAGTCGATTATTTCAAAGTTCATTTTTTCCGGACAAGTTTGGTATCATTCGAAAGCTCTTGGCCTGGAGATTTCAAAAATGTAAACTTTAGCTCTCAACTCCCTACCGTTAATGAGTTATGGCTAATTAACAGTTTCCCTAATCCGCAAAGTGCCTTTATAGCTCATATTATGAGGGGCGCTCCGCGCACCCTCATGATATATAAAACTTAAACCCCAAAACTTTTTACATTTTAAAAACTCAATACTTTTAAAAAATTTTATATATATATATATAATATGTGTAAACTCATACCCACGTCACACATGGAACTGTACATATCCGCCCAGTTTCCCCATGCCAGGTGCGCACCTGGTGAGGCTGGGCGGTGAGACGCATGGGGCTTTGAGCACTCATCTTTAGGATATGTATTATTCCATGACACTTTTCTACTTGTATATTTGTGAATAATGTAGCACATTATTTTTTACATATACTGTTTCATGTTTAAATATTGATTGCACTAGGAAACTTTATTAAATATTTTATTCTATCACTGTCTCTATAATTATTTCTTTTTTATTTTATATTTTAGATTTCTGGTTTATTCTTTTTCTTTTTTGTTGGCCGATCAGTATGCCTAGATCTACCGAAGACCAGTCAGACTCTAGTATTCACTACGAAACCACTGTTACTGAAGGTTAGCTTTTAACCTTTAGTTTCTTTTCTTTTTCCGTTTCCACAGCAACAAACTAGAGCTCAGAGTCAGGGGAGCACCCTGGAGTTTCAAAATGGAGGGGTCGAGCTTAAAACGAAAAATTTAAACATTCAATTAGAAAAGCGCCGCCGGTGTGAAAGTTCTTGAAAAGTGAGATAGAAAACAGAAGCAAACGCGAAAGATTTCCTGTTTTTCGTCTTACTCACTGAAAATAGTTCAATTTTGCTTTCACAAATACAGTACATTTCATGAAATCCATGACTGGTGGCGTAATTTCCAAATTGGCGAAAACAGCAAAATGTCGCGAAGTATTAGCGATTTTCGCCAAAGTTGGCGAAAACTTGGAACAAAGTTGGCGAAAAAACAAGAATTGTCGCCAATTATATAAACAAGACTTTTCGCCAATTTTGGCGAAAATTGCCGTCACTTCGCGATATTTCGCCAATTTGGAAATTACGCCACCAGTCCTGGATTTCATGAAATGTACTGTATTTGTTAAGCAGCTTTCTACAAGACAAATTTTCAAAAATTTTCCTGCTTCACCGGAAATGGTTACGTATGTACGTACGTATATGTATGTATTACAAAAGTTTCTATTTGTAGCCTAAATCCAGGCGTTTCTGAGAACGTTTCACACTTTCCCACAGCGAAATACGTTTAAAAACACTAAACCAAAAATCCCCGAACAATTTCTTCCTTCCGGCACCTCCCACCCCCAATACCCTGCATTATACGTAATCAGTATACGTACATATACGTATATATACGATAGAAACCTGCACCGAACACTAACGTACCACTGGTTCAATAAGCCTCTGCTTCCAGGATAATAGAGAGCGATTGAGCACAGGATCCATGATAAAGCGAAATGATAGAATGTCAGCCCAAATATTTTTCGCAGAAAACCTACAAAAATACACAACACAAAGTATATACAATATTTCATGTAAGACTGTGAACTAACTGTGGATTGCAATACGTATCCGTATCAGTGTTAAAATTAAGCCATTAGTCTACCGACTGCAAAACCTGAGGCACAGAACGAGGTTTGGGTTCATGTGGTACATACTTATTCTGATTAAAGTTCTAGGAAATTGATGCACCACAACCTCACCATCATTGAACGTCGCTTTTCAAACTACGAACCATAGGCTGAATTTTGAAACATTGCAACAAAGATATTTCGATTGCAAAAGAAGGCGAACCAAAACTTATGGCTCAAATATTTCCCAACTTTATATACGTAAAATTATATATACCTGTTCCTTACCTAATCTCGTGCGAAGTTTTGCAGCTGCTACACTGCGCACTTCCTGCGAAGAACGAGAAGACGATGGCACGAGAGGTTCTTCATCGATATTCAACACACTGGATTTTTCAACGGCCTCCATTCACAACTAACGTTAAAGCCTGAAGACAAGAAGTTAATTAAATATATATAAGTATACGCATGTTCATAATTTGTGTAATCGACGGAAACGTGAGTTATATTATAGGGGAGTGCGGGAGCTTGCAAGAGGGGGGGGGGGGGTGGTCGCGCCGAATGCGCGAAAAATGTCCAGATTTTGGGTATTGTTATGGTAAAGTTTGCAAAAGTTTTTCAAAAAGTCCTAAGTTTTGTGTTGAAGTGTTTATTATTGCAAGAAACTGGGCTTTCTTTAGTGGGGGGGGGGGGGAGCGCCCCCACCTTTTTGGGCTTCCCCCCACTCACTATAAGGTGCCCAGAAAATGCTAAATTTAAAGGATTTTTGGTCAGTTTTCAAAATGTTTCCGGCTTTGCCGGACTTTTTTGGTCAAACATCGTCACTTTTGGTACCAAAACTTGATTTCTGAGCACTTTCGAGCTTAGTTGTATATAGCAGTATATATACGTAGAAAACAAGCAATTTTTACGGTTTTTTAGCATTTTTAGTTCATTTTATTCCTCGCAAACTTTTGGTTTTCCCCCCACACTTTTTGGCGTAGAGAAAACACAGAGAAATAAAAGTTTTTATTCCTGCTGGAGCAGGAATGTATGAAGTGAGATTTTCCTATGTTTTGTGTGTGTTTTCTGTATTGCAGTCCATCGAAGCCCTATCCTCAACACAGGCCTAGTATAGGACACTTTTTTGCGGAAGTTCGTTTATGCAAATTAGGTTATGGCCTATATAAGCGGCAGAATTTACAGTCTTCTCGCAGTTGACAACTGTCAGCAATCTACACGATTGCATGTTTTTGCGTGCGTAAGTGGAGCTTGGGAGCTCCACCAGGCACATCAAAATTTCCCTGAAATTCAATCCTTGCGCTCTCCTTTTTATGTGTTTAAACCAAATTACACCTAAAGTCGTGATCTCATGAAAGTCCAAAATTTTCCAGAGCTCATGAAATCTTGTACTTTGTATATATTTTTCTACGAACTTCAGTTTAAAAGCCAAGGTTCCTTTATTTATCTTACTTACTAAAACCTTTCCAACTGAAGTAATAACGTTAATCAACTGTCAGCAAACCAGAGAATGACGAAGACAAACAGCAAACTGTATAGTGTTCTTTGCTAATTTGAATTTGTAGAAAACTAGACACATGTCATATATATTGATACTTTTTTGATCATTAACTACCTGGAATTCTTACAGGTCCGCTAAGGAATACTGCTCCTTTTCGGGGCCAACTTGTTAACTGTATTATGGACTTTCTGACTCAATGTCGACCTTATATTGGACTTGGAAATGGAAGGAATGATGGAAATCTTTCTAATGATAAAATTACTTCATGGTTGGATGTCTTTTGGCATTAGAAACGGCTGAAAATGCCATTTTTGGCATTCAACTAGAAAAATTCTTGGATGAGGGTTGGGGGGCCCTAGAGGGCACCCCAATTTGTTGGGGGGGAGACGGAGTTTTTTATTTCGTCGGTGACCTTTCGCCCCAATAGCCTCAACGACAAAAATTTTCTAGGCCATTTCCCAAAAAACTAGGCCATCCAATTTTGCTAATTTTTAGATTGTGCGAAGTTGTTCGCATTACGGTGACGAAATCAAAACATTAATGGTTATTAGATAGCACAAATAGAGAATGTAAAGCTGATTTGGTTCAGTTCAAAAATTCTTAGGCTGTGAAAACTAATTTGAAATACTATAATACGTACGTATATACTATTTTCACTTAAAGATCTATAAAATTTGATCAAGTTTTTGTAGAACAATTCAGGCTAGATGGCCTCAATGGCCACAATTCTTGACACTACACAGTACACTGAGAGTGAAAAGCACAAAACATCTACCATAGATATCCGGAACAACAGGAGGTCTGGGCGGATTAAGGAGCCCCCCGGAAGTTGATATTTTTAAATTAACGGCGAAAACGCATAGAAAAGTAGCATTCCTTTAGCTTCCGTATTGAATATTTTTGTGCTAGATATATAGCAACAATTTTTGTGGCTCTGAGTGCTTTAATAATAACAGATGTATGCATGTATGTACAAGAAACGATTTTGAATCATATGTGCTAACTACGGGAAATGTATATGTATGTATCATAGGGGTCGCGGCGCGGCAGCGACCCTATAATATGTGTGAAAAGTGGCTGGAGACAGTGTAAAATAAGCTGCGCAGAAGCTGCGCAAAATCCTGGGCAGATTTCATGCGCAAATTGTAGAGCACATCGAGTTTAGTATATCTATGAAGTTTCAGCCCCCTATCACTTACCGTTAAAAAGTTGCGCCCCGGACCGGTTATGGCGGCGATGTTTTTTTTCCGGTTTCTCCTATTTGATGGTTGTATTGTACATAATGTTCGCCGCTTTCACGTGAACTGCAGCGGTGGGCCAACCTAAAGGGCTATAGGGTCTAGTAGTACCATCTAAAGAATTTAAGAATCACAACTTTTTTGTGCCGCAGCTGCGCCACAGCGCCGCAGTGGCGCCGCAAAGTCGGCTCATAGCGAAAAGTGACTATTTTTGTGGTCGTCGCCAGGGTTGGGAGTCTCGGTCTCGGTCTCGCCCAAAAGCCGAGACTTGGCTAGTCTCGGTCTCGGTCTCGCTCACCCAAAAGTCTCGGTCTCGGACCGAGACAAAAAAGTTTTTGAAAACATCAAATTTCAGCGAAAATTTTAAGTTAATGCAACGAAAATTAACTGACGAGGTGCGGAAACCGTATGTTCATGTGTTAAAGCCCCTAATACTGTTCCTAAGCCTCAAAAACTGGAAGAAATTAAATTTAAGCTTGAAATTGCCAGTCTCGGTCTCGGTCTCGGTCTCGCCCAAAAGCCGAGACTTGGCCAGTCTCGGTCTCGTTCTCGGTCTCGGTGAAATCTCGGTCTCGCCCAACCCTGGTCGTCGCTCAGGTAGAACGCTACGAGCTGGAGCTGATTTCTTTTTATATTCAGAAATTACATATACTGAACTAACTAACGGTCCAGGTTGCGTTTCTCTATCACTTCCCTAGCGACCACAGTGACCCGTCAAAAATGGCGAAAATTCGAAAAATGAAAAATCGAAATTTCTCGCCATCTATTCAACTTTAAAAGCTTAGACCTTCCATACAATGGTTTTCTGGCACGGAGAATCGATTCCTGCAGTCAGTTTTACCGTCAGACTTACCCATCTTGCTGGGCTGGTTCCACTTTGCCGTCGGGAGGGTCAAGTCGGAAACTGCTTCCTGGAGGTCCATGGTAGGCTCTACCTGGCCCGTCAAAACTTTGTCTATGGGGGTTTTCTGGTGTGCCCAGCTCATTCCCGGTATCCGTTTTGCCGTCCGACGTGCCTATATTGCTGGGCTGCTTCCAGTTTGCCGTTTGAAGGGTCAGTCGGGTGAGGGGTCAAGTGGTCGAAAATAAATTTTTTCAAAAGTTGTCAAATTTGGTATCAAATGAAAGCCCAAGTGAGCTGAGCAACTTTTGTCATAGAACTGCATACCCAAAGTGGCCGTAGAGTGCTGTGGTGGGGTGGGGTGGGGACTTAGGCGATTTTGGGTCAAAAATATAATTTTTCAAAAGTGGTAAAATTTGGTATCAAATGAAAGCCCTAAGTGAGCTGAGCAACTTTTGCGGTGTCGGATTTATGCCTTTCTCAACCGGAATTTAAAGGATAGATATAGGCCCAACACACATATTATCCCCTTTTGTGCGGAGCATTTTTGTTACTTGTATATAAAAGTAGAGCTTTTTTAAAAAGGAAAAATTTTCTTTCAGAAATCATTCAAAAAATCTCTTGCATGTTTTCACTTGTTTGGACCCCTATTTAGGGGGGAGGGGCATAGGTGTAACGGAGATTTGGGGGTGGGGGGCCCCCAACTTTTTTGGGGGCCCCCTTTGGAGTCCCCCAAACCTCCCCCAAAAACTTTTTCTATTTTCATGCAAAAAATCGCATTTTCAGCCGTTTCCAATGCCAATGAACCAGGGTTTTTGTGTAAAATACGGTGTATTTATATACACAAAAAATAAATTTACACAGTGAAAACTAATTTACACAACAATACACAGCCAAATTTTCGCAAATTTTTACAAAAAGTGCTCATAAAAAATAGTTTTCTAGTCTTTCCTTTTTAAAAAAGCTCCAGCTTTTAACTGGGAGCTGCAGCTGCCGCCCCCAGACCCCGCCTGTTTCCAATGGTTTTCTGCATTGCGACATGATTATTGTAATTGGTATTGGTATTATTCTATTCTTTTCTGCAAATATATACTTGTGCTTATCCAGTTGCGTATAATTTATTATTTCCGTACTGCGTGCAAATAAAAATTAGTACAAAGTATATAAATGTATATATATACAACAAGAATAAAAATGCTCCGGTGGAGCATGAAAAATGCAATATGGGTGACATTCGGTTGTAAATGGTCAAAGGACTAGGTTTTAAAACGTTAATATGGGAGGGGCAGGTTGTAAATGCCAGGAGGACTAGGTTAAAAGCGCACTAATATGGACCAGCTTCGTTGAACAACCCATATTCGCGAAAACTGGCCAGAGTTTCTCTCGGCTGCTGCTTGCTATATATTGCTATTGGCAGTTCTTCGGAAAAGTGTACGATTTGTCAGCATGGACTGCAAGTATATGTGGTTGTGCTCCTTATTATACAACTTAATAATACACGTACATAATGTCAACTGCTTTTAGCATCAACTTAATACAAGATTCTGCGCTGACAGTGCAGAAAAAACACCTTGAACACCTTTCTATCAGAACTGCATTGTTTATTTGGAATAAGCTTTAATATTTCAAAATCGTCCCGCTTGCTTTGAAAGCTGAAGAATGTAGATATTACTCGTATGTCATGTGGAGTGGAGCATGAGTGACCGCGAATATGGGTTGTTCAGCGAAGCTGGTCCATATTAGTGCGCTTTTAACCTAGTCCTCCTGGCATTTACAACCTGCCCCTCCCATATTAACGTTTTAAAACCTAGTCCTCTGACCATTTACAACCGAATGTCACCCATATTGCATTTTTCATGCTCCACCGGAGCATTTTTATTCTTGTCCTATTTCATTTTTAAGGTTCTCATTAAAAAGCAAAAACGTTAAAGCTGTGTGAAAGAAACTTTAAAAATTCCGCCAATCATTAATCGTCAACCGAAAGTACAGAACAAAAAGCTTGAAAAGTTCCAAGTTCTTCCTTTTTCTCTATTTTGACAGAAATCCAACATCCAGTACACATGGCTGCAATAGTTTTAGTTACTGTATTTAGCATATAGCACTCTACTGCAGCGCAACCAAATGCAAACTTTACTGTCAGTGAAGGAAACTCATAAAACACGATTTGCAATGCTCTGCCGCACTTGTGTGCAAGATTTCGGACGATTGCATGCAACTCAGCTGTAGCTAGTTATAGGCCGTGCTGTACTTCAGCAGCACTCTACTGCAGCGCAACCAGATGCAAACTTTACTGTCAGTGAAGGATACTCATAAAACACGATTTGCAATGCTCTGCCGCACTTGTGTGCAAGATTTCGGACAATTGCAAGTCATCTGTAGCTAGTTATAGGCCGTGCTGTACTTCAGCAGCACTTTACTGCAGCGCAAACAAATGCAAACTTTACTGTCAGTGAAGGAAACTCATAAAACACGATTTGCAGTACTATTCTGCCCTTGTGTGCAAAATTTCAGACGATTGCAAGTTCTCTGTAGTTAGTTATAGGCCGTGCTGTACTTCTGCAGCACTCCACTGCAGCTCAATCACATAGCAACATCGTAATAAGTATACGAAACGTATCTATAATAGTTTGTCATGTCCTAAACTATCTGTATGCCGAATTTCAAATACCAGTGACGAATGAATAACTTGTTATCGACGGTGCTGTGTTTGTGGCAGCACATACAGCACGGTGGAAGCTAGAGAGTGCACCAACTAACATAGCTACAGTTCCCCCTTACTACAGACATGATTTTCGCCAAGTTTCATATGTTCAGGCGTTTGCAGTAAGTCTACAGACAGCGTGCTATGGTTGTTGCATAGCAGTACAGCACGATAGCAGCATCGCACAGCGCTGCGACTATGCTCATCGTGTTCAGCGACCCCGATAACCCTTATACGCGTCCCACTATATGGCCCAAAACAGCATATTTAGGCCTATTTTTGACATTTTCTGTGGAGTTGGGACTTAGAAATTTTCTGAAAATGGCTATTTGGCCGGACCAACTTTGGGCCGGCCGCCAGAACGATCCTGGCCAGATATCAAAAATCGCCCTCCTTAGGACATATAAACCCTTCCGTAGATCCTTATGCAACAAACCACGTCTCTCTAGCGTCTTCCCTGAGTCCTGTAGCTTTGACAAAAATTTGGCCATTTTAGCGCCAAGTCCACTTTTGGCCGGCCGTACAGGTGGCCGGCCGGGGCCGGGCAGCGAAAAAATATCAAAAAGGTTCACTTTCGGGATATATACGTTCAGAAAAACCAAACTTCACCTGCTGAAAATGCTCACATCTTTCAAACACTGCGACAGAAAATTGCATTTTTCCAAGCGTGACTTACACGGAAAAAAAAACAAACGGACCTAACTTGCCCGGAAGCGAAAATTTTCAAAGTTGGAAATTTTGACCAAAACTTATTTGCGACTTGTAGTACTCGTCGTGTAGATTCCAACGATACCAAAATTGTCCAGTTTCATTGAGTATTTAGCTGGCACGGAGCTCGAACGGGTCTCCAAGGGCCGCACTGAGCCTTTTACACCCATAGGGGGAGCGCCCTCGCGCTCCCCTATAATATATACCGTTTGGCGTTTCCTGTACATATATATATATATATATATATATATATATATATATATATATATATATATATATATATATATATATATCAGTCAATTTCTGGTAGGGTCAAACTATGCCGCGATGGGTCAAAAAATAGAATTCGCTCAAACTCTGCCAGTTTGATGGTCCTAGGGAATGTGCTAACCTGGCAAAATATTATTGCATTCGGGACAGCCAGTTTCGAGCAATGGCGATTTAAAGTTGGGAACCCTGACTACGTTCTTGATACACCAACTGTTCTGATAATTGGCTCCATTACTCTCAGCTCACTTTGCGTAGGCTGATGATCCTTATACCATTCGAAAGCTCTTTCCAAGGCCTTCTAAACCGCGTACATTGAATGGTGCAGTGTGATTTAAATACTGACTTCTACGTCAAAACATTGACAGCAAGCAGGAAAACTCGCATCAGGTAAGCGTACATTTGGGATTATTACAGGCGCTCTGTAGGAGAGTAAGACACAAATTTTTGTCCAGTAGTAGACGGCTATGTTCGCAACAATTGTGCAAAATTTCAGCAAATTTAATGATCCCTTGCGGTGTCTGCACTAAATTATATTCAGAGGTTACATCCAGTGATGCCTCTGGCCGCAACTGATCATCCCAGAAAATGGAGATAGAATATCGGACGGCTGTGGTTGGTTTTTTGCACACATTCTGCACTGCTATATGTACATAAATGTGCAGAATTTCAGCAAATTTAATGCTCCATTGCGGTGTCTGCACTATATTTTATTCAACTGTTACATCCAATAGTGCCTCTGCCGCAACTGATTGCCCCAGTGGTGACTGTTTTTGTACACATGTTCTGTTTGATTTATAAGTAAATGTGCAAAATTTCAGCACATTTTTAATGATCCCTTACAGCCTCCTGTAGTTTAGTACGCCTTAGAAATCAAATGATCAGTTTTCATTGTTACTAACTTTTAGGATGTCGAGAAATGCTTCTTCGCAAGAAAGTTTAGTGTACAATAGCTGTTAACTGACTGCACTTAATTAAAGTACTCGCTTAATAGTTAACTTCGACAGTCACTTGTCATGTCACAAGAGCAGTAAGCTAGTGTGGATACCGCATTTACTAAGTCGATGCTACAACAAATAAATTTTTAAATTGTAAATCCGTATTCTTGCACTGGCTAATGCGTATATGTTTCATAACTGTCAGATTATTCGTAGTTCGTCATGATCGGGATGCTTACGTTTCCGTCGTGATCGAAGATGTGGGCTCAGACGTAGCAGTTGTATATTCAGGTTGAGATTTGGCAAACTCTACGGTGTTATCGTTCATATTTAAATTATTAACTACATATTCAATCATGGTGTTCTCAATGGCAGCAGTATTAGGATCTTCCAAAAATTCGTCGTCCTCAACTACAGTATTTGATTCGGCAATCTTTTGCTCCAAACTGACATCAGCACGTTTTCTTCTTCTAATTGCTTCTTGGGAAAAGAAGCTACTTATTTGTTGCCATTGTAATTTCTGAGCTCTGTAACCCCTGCAATGATAACAGAACAAAACAAACTCAAACATGTTTTAACTATTTTTACTGGAAACATTCTTCTCCTCACCACTCACTCGATTCCACGCTTTTTCTGGTGCCCAAATTTTTGGCAAAAATAGGCCGTTTTGAAGTTTTTGTCAGAAATTTTAACCTGAAAACGTCTTCGTTTAGCATAAATCAAAATATGCGTTTGCTTCCCTATCCAAATACCTTAAAATACGATTTTTGATTTTTTTACCAAAAAATCCTTCCATCCCCTCGGACCGCCTTTCCCTCAAAAAAACACCTTTAAATAACTTTTTATCAGTCATTACTGGAACTACTCTAATAGTTGCGCTTATCATCAGCGTCAGAAGCATCAGAAAATTAGCTAGATAACTAGATAACTAGATTTGGAGTTACGGTTAGTTTCTCTATTTTGTAAATTTCTGATTGGAGATTTGTATCCCAGCCGGCGGCCGGCCGGCCGGTCGGCCGTTAGCCGGCCGGCCTCAAACACTACCTGACATGCAAGTATTAGATAACAACTCTTCACTAAAATAGGATTCGCAAAACGTTATCAATGTTTTGCGAACGTTGTGCAGTTTTTGCTTGCAATATGACACGAAGCTTTGTTGTACATTTCTCGTGCGTCATCACGATGTGAATAACTTTGTTACGAGTATTTAAAACAAAACGTTGTTAAGAGTATTTAAAACAAGGCTGCTCTCAGACAATTTCTGTTGGGATATAAATCCAACTGCCTGAATACATGGTTTAACATTACCCGATTTATCAACATTGAGCGCCGAATACAATTTAGTAAAGACACGGCAATTGGTCATTAAAAATGTGCTGAAATTTTGCACATTTACATATAAATCAAACAGAACATGTGTGCAAAAACAGTCACCACTTTCCACCATTCGATCTTCATCGAACTGGGGCAATCAGTTGCGGCAGAGGCACTATTGGATGTAACAGTTGAATAAAATATAGTGCAGACACCGCAATGGAGCATTAAATTTGCTGAAATTCTGCACATTTATGTACATATAGCAGTGCAGAATGTGTGCAAAAAACCAATCACAGCCGTCCGATATTCTATCTCCATTTTCTGGGATGATCAGTTGCGGCTGCGCCCTGGAGAGCGCCTTGCCGCGGTGGCGTGGCAGAAACCCCCCTTCGGATCCCCCCGGATGGTGGGCAACAAACGGCTCTCAACTCCCTGGCCCCCGAGGCCCATTCACTCCTATACCGGAGGCCCCCTACACAGGTTCAATGTATGCCCCCACCAAGTGTGCGCACCCAGTCGGGTTTTTGGGTGCAGGCTCCAGTAAACCGGCGTACTGGGGCCTGCTAGTTCTACTACTCTTGGTCATAGCCGGCGACGTGGAAAGAAACCCTGGCCCTAATACCCCCTGGCCTTGTCCCGTCTGCTCCAAGAACGCCCCCAGTAACTGTGTTATGTGCACCTCCTGTCGGGGGTGGGTGCACTTCAGACCTTGCTCCAACCTCAGGACTTACAGAGAATACGACCAGTATTCATGGAAATGTAGTATATGCACTCCCCGCCCCGCCCAACCGGCCAACCTCCCTGCCGGCCCACCCAGACCAAACAGAAATGGTGCTAGGGCTGCGCGGGCGCAGCACACAACCCCCTCCCGCGGCTGGGCCGCTCAGGCCGAACAGGACTGCCCTCCTACCGAACCCTGTCCCTCCCCTAATGGGACCTGTCCAAATCCCGGCCCCTCCCAGGCCCCCGGGCATGAACCGCCCAATCCGGCCTGGCGGTGGGCGCCGTCACATCAGGATCTGGCAATGGAATGCCGGAGGGTTAAAAACCAAGAAGGCTTGGCTGGAACATCAACTGAAGGAAGCTGAAGCCGACGTGGCCCTAGTACAGGAAACCCACCTGTCGGAGAAGGAATCCCTATCCATACCAGGTTACAGTGCGGTATGGCAGCCAAGACGCCAGGCCAGAGGCCTGGGACCTATCAAGGGCGGTGGCGTGGGCATCCTCATCAAGGAGAATATACCCTTTTCCAGTATCAACAGGCGAATCACTGCCATTACTGACAACACTACTGAAACAGCTGCCGTTCGCCTCCACCTCCCTGGCCGTGACCTCCAGGTCTTCAACGTCTATGTCCCTCCCATCCAGAGGCAAAGAGAAGAAATGAGGCAGCAACTCTTCGACCCGGAAGCTTTGCCATCTGGGCGGAACTGCGTAATCGGAGGAGACTTCAACGCACATGCCGCCAGATGGGAACCCACTGCTACGACTGACACTCTCGGGGACCAAATCGAAAACTGGCTATCCACCTCTGACATGACTACACTGAACGACGGCTCCCCAACCCGGCTTGGGGCCAACTACAGAGAGGGCCCCACTGCCCCAGATCTGACCCTGTGCCATACTTCAATGGCCCCGTCTGTCCAGTGGGAAGTCATGCCCAACACGATCTCAGACCATCACCCGGTGCTAACGACGATCAACCTTGAGGCTGCCCCGGCGGGGCCCTGCGAAGTGGTGCTTTCGGAAGGCCGACTGGCATCAATTCCAAGAACTGGTGGAAAGAAGCCTGAGTGAAGCCCCCCTCCCTGCCGATGTCGGGGTGCACGAGGGGAACCGAATCGTATCTGCCCGGATCCTGGACGCTGCTCGATGCAGCATTCCTCGAGGTAGAAGAAGGCAGAAAGCGCCGTGGTGGTGCCCCGAAGCGGAAGAAGCAGTAAGAAAGTGTCGAGAAGCCAGAGCCACGGCCATGGACAGTCCGGAGGCCAGAGAACGCTGGATTGAAGCGAAGAGGAACTGTGTGGCGACCATTCGACGTCTGAAAAGGAATGCTGGGAAAACTTTGCCTCGACCCTCGTGCCAGAACAGACCCCAGGAAAGTGTGGTCTGTGATCAATGCTATCGACGGCAGAAAATCCGGCTCAACTCCAAACGCTGCTCTACTGTGCTCCGGCAAAGTGGTAGTCGGAGACAAAGGCAAAGCCAAAGCCTTCGTCCAGCAGTATTCCAGTGTAAGCTACGTCAAGCCTACCGAGCAGAGGAAGAAGAAAAGGATCGAGGTGAAGCAGTCACTCAGCAGCGGGTTCCGGAACGGCGAAGAAGACCCGATGTGCTCCAGTTTCTCACGACTGGAACTGGACTTAGCCCTGAACAACCTGAAACTTGGCAAAAGCCCTGGACGGGATGGTATCACTAACGAAATGCTGATCAACTTGCCAGAAGCTGGAAAATCATACCTACTCAGTCTCTTCAACCAATCCTGGCTGCAGGGAGAAATCCCCCAGCCCTGGAGGGTAGCCGACATCATTCCTATCCTGAAGAGGGGTAAACCGGCTGCTGAGACAACAAGCTACAGACCAATCAGCCTGACAAGTTGTCTGGGAAAACTGCTGGAAAGTATGGTCAAATCCAGACTTCAGTGGTGGCTAGAACATCATCAGAAGCTGACCCTCGTCCAGGCTGAGCTTCCGCCAGCTGAGATCCACAGAAGACCACATCTGCAGGCTCACTCAGTCTGCGGTGGATGGATTTCAGAAGCGACCCCCGCCAAACGGACGGTTCTGGCCATGATTGACTTTTCAAGAGCCTTTGACACGGCCATAAGGGAACGGATCCTGTGGAAGCTCATCCAGAAAGGAGTCCCTCAGCTGATGGTGAAATGGATCAAGTCCTTCCTCACCCACAGAAAAGGCCGGGTCCGCGTGAATCAGTCATTCAGTATGCCTAGAATCTTCCATCAAGGTGTCCCCCAGGGCTCTGTCCTGTCTCCACTTCTCTTCCTCGTGTTCATCGACGACATACTACGGCAGCTCCCTGAGGAAGCTCGAAGGCAGCATCTATGCAGACGACGTGGCGGTATGGTGCTCCGATCCAGACATCAGGACAGCTGAAGCGAAAGTTCAGGAAGCCCTGGACTCCATCACAGCATGGGCGAGAGAAAATGAAGAAGTCATAAACGTTGAAAAATGTCAATGCTGCATTTTCTCTACCCACAACAAACAAGCCAACCATCAGCCTCAGCCTCTCCATCTGTGGTAGTCCAGTCCCCCTACGATCCGAATCCATCATTCCTGGGGGTAACGCTGGACTGGAATTGTCATTTGCCCCTCATGTCAAGAATCTGAAAACCTGCTGCTGGAAAAGAATTGCCACACTCAGCGGTAGCGGGAAAGATCGTGGGGCCCCCTCCAAAGATGACCTCCGCCTGATGTACATTGCCTACATCAGATCAATTATCGAATATGCTCTGCCTGCCTGTATCCCTCTGCGTCGGATAGCACTGTGGCTAAGCTAGAAACCATCCAAAACTCGGCGGCCAGGGTAACTACCGGATGCTATGCTGGATCACCCGCCGATCTGGTCAGAACCGAAGCAAATCTGCCACCGCTTCGACTGCGAGCAGAGGAACTGGTCTGGGCCTGTGCCTATGAAAA
>JASAND010021666.1:0-67059 GCA_030248195.1 Trissonchulus latispiculum
AGCCTCGCCAAATAAATAGCCCTAGTGAGTGGGTGACACCCGCTCACCTCAGAAATAACACTAAACTAACCTAGGAGCTCAGTAATTACCTACCAAAAGTACACACAGCTAGTGGAAATATTTAATAAAGTACAACAAGTATTACGGAAATATAGCAGATATGAAATAACAAGTTATACAATTTAGGGGGGCGAAGGCCCAACTGACAAACAGTTATACAGTCAAATAAACTAACTCACACACAAACTCACCAATTTATAACAATGGGCGAAGCCCCGCTAACGTACCAAAGTATAGGCCCACTGGATAAATACAGGGGGAGAAACTGTACAGGCGAGATGGGAGAGAATAGAGAGAGAATAGCAACTTGACTAGACAAGGGAAAACCCACAACTGAAAGGGGGAGAAGTTTGACGGAGAAACCCCCTCCCAAGAGAAGCGCCCTCTAGCTGGGGTGTCCCAATCATGTAGCTCCAAGGGGGGACCCCACCCAACCAAACCTATCCTATAGGTGGAGCTACATGACACGTGAAGGAATGCTTGCTGACTAGGCAAGCCAACTATTAGCTAAGTAAAGTGATTTCGTAATATTTGTAATAACGAAAAGGTTGACCGTTACAGTCAGCCTCTTGCGTTACAAAATAATCACATATTCGATAGTCATGGACCACATTGCCACTGAATGACATACGTCACCACAATTTGTCACTTGTTCAGAGAGCACAACTAACGAGTCTGAAATTTAAAATTAGAACATTTAAACATTTGATCGATTGTTTAGCAGCAGATAGCAGCATTTTTAGTCAATTCAGGTTTCCGTGAAAGCGTTACATTAGAAAGCGGAACATTGTAGAAAGTTTTAAGTAATTAAACTAGATAATTAGATAATTAGATGATAGATAATTAACTAATTAGACGGATAACAATATTTCTTTGAAAAGATCTGGCGCTGACACAATAAAATACTGTATCAGAAAATAGAGAAAATTTTTATAGCAATCGTCGCAGTACAGGTAATGAAACGCTACACAACCTTCGCTTTAAACGACGCACTAATTGGAATGTTCACCAGCAAGGAAGTTCGCGCCGGTGTAGATGGATCATGTGGACTTTGTCTACTCATCGCGTACTGCACTCATTCGTAGTGGACTTTGTCCACTCAAAGCAGATTTTGTCCAGAGGAGACAGACTCCCGCCGACTGTCTGCTACTAAAGTCAGACTTTGTGTCCCTACCTTGTGACTTTGGCAACCCAGTTCCCTAGGTGGTGACTGGTCCCGGACTTTGTGCTAGTGCGACTTTGTGACGGAAAGAAGCATGACTACAGGGTGTGATCAAACTCTTTTGACAGATGCATAATTTACGAAATTAATTAAACCTTACTAAAATTAGCTTACTCGTGAGATATTATATTTACAGTAATTTAGCATTAGTAGTAGTAAGCGCAGAACATAATACCAGATTGTGTTGGGGATTGTAACTAATTAAACAAGCAGCCGTTCAGGCTTTAATTTCCCGGTGTAGGTAGAAAAATTCTCATACGTACTCAAGCCATTATTTTACTAGACAGTACAACTTTTTCAGACAAATCCAATTTATTTAATATAATTCGCAAGGTACTGCAAAAGAGACAGGCACTGAAATAACGTAAAGCTTCATGCGGAAGCTCAACTGATGGTTCAGTGGCGTAGTGATAGGCCCAGCCCGAACGGCTGCAGTTCGAACCTCGGCTAAACTAGTTTTTAACTTTCTAATTCTTAGATACCGAGCTTGTACCACTGATTTAAACTCAGTGGTACTCCGTGACTGACACTACCCGCTGGGTTCTCAGACGCCCAACTTGGTACAGTTGCGCTTTGATGGACTGCTACAGCGTCTGCCCATTGCCCCCCCAAGAACTTCCCAGCTTCATATTTACCTTCAAATAGTGCTGCCATATATACAGTAATCTAACTGAAGTTGAACAGTAACTGAAGAACAATAACTGAATGACACGGCTTCGGTTTGGTTGGCCTTTTCCACGCACTGCATGAGAATAATTGAGAAACAGTTCTAACTTTGTTCGACAGTACAGAGTTTGATGTCAGGTCTACCAGACAAACTCGCAAATTACAATTGGCACACTTGGGCGACAGAGATTCTGCTGAACGAAACAATGTATTTTGAGCTTTTATGAGGTCCCTTGACAAGCCTTGACAAATAATAGTGGCATACTCTGTTCCATTAATTTTTACGCGGCGGAGCCAAGGCTACCGCGTAATATTCAGAACTAAGCTTGGAACTGGAAATATGTGTAAAAGTCAGCGCTGCCTCAACATGTAGTGTGTGTTAAGCATGAAGGTTTAACTTCAGACAGAAGCAAACAGATGAAGAGCCTCATTGTGAGCGAAGTAGCAAACAGAGCTGACTGGACGAACAAAACCTGGCCGCTTATGCTTACCCAACCCCACCAAAAAGGGACCTTTTTTCCTACCCTTCCCCCACCACTCGGGAAGGGGGGTGTGCTTATCTATCCCCCACCAATCGGGAAAACATTCGTGTATTGTGGTCAGAGCACCAAGAAGAGAAGCCCTCTAGTGGCTTATTCTTCTTCTTATATATAATGCAACTATGCACCCTTGTCGTAGTGGTTGCGACACTACCATTGAACACTTACCTAAAATACACAGTACCAAATTTCCGTAATATATACACTTTCAACATTAGGCTAATCCATTTGTGTCTATAGTTAATGATCAAAGCGTATCTACTTGAAAAAATAGCCAGAACATTGGAAGTTAAACGTTAATTATTAAGGAAACCTTGAATAAAAACAAAAGGACAAGTGACAAAGTTGACCATAGCTGGGATCTTTTGCATAGCTCATTTTAGTACTGCCTGTAACAGTCACATGTCTTCAACTATTCAAGCTTACATAGTGACGCACAGTGAACATAAAGAAACAGTTTCTAGCTTTTCACTATTTGGGAGAACACAGTGCTTATAGTTAGTCTTTTATAAGTAAGCTTTACTTAGAATGCGCATAATACCAAATTCGGATCCATTGAACTTTGGCCCCCCTCAATAGAAGTTGGTCAACTTCAATGACTTATTGCAAGAGATCAATCAAACCTTGATTCATACATCGTACATTCATACAAGCATGATTCATACATCGTTGAAATGATCGCAATTTGCTCCATGTAATGGTGTAACACCGTTTGCTGTAGCTTGCTGCTGTGAAAAGTGTGTTCAACACGATTCCGTGCACAGACCTATACTAAACAAGTTCTGCACAAAAATGGCACAATCTCTCAGATGAGAATCTGTTTAACTAAAGACCAGCAAACTTTAATCAGAACTGAAAATTCATTTTGGCTTGAAAATTCCGCAACTCAAACTCAAGGGTTAACTTTATATGTTAAAGATAGCCAAGTTAACCCTTGTTTTGGCGTTGATAACAATGGGCCCAGATGTCGTTAACCCAGCACAAAAAGTGTATGTTAGCTAGTGTTGTTTCAGCAGCTGAAACTGAAACTGAAACCTAGTTTCAGCTTGTACATGTTTCAGTTTCAGTTGCTGAAACTGAAACTGAAACTGAAACCATAACAGATATGGAGCTGAAACTGAAACTGAAACTTAGTCGAACTGAGAACTGAAATTAAAATAACTGAAACTGAAACTGAAATTAAAATAACTTTGGAGCTGAAACTGAAACTGAAACTAGAACAATTTTGGAGCTGAAACTGAAACTGAAACAGTTTCAGCTTCCACACTCAGACTGAAACTAGTTTCAGCTCTCGCTGAAGCTGAAACTAGTTTCAGCTCTCGCTGAAGCTGAAATAGGTTTCAGCTCCAGCGTATGCATGCTTAGCTTAGACGAGTGTTCAAAAACTGGGTCTCGTTCCCAGCATGTAAAATTCGCGCCTTATAAAATATGTAAACGTTTGACTAGTGCTTTTACTGCTAAAATTGTACAGTAAACAAGTAAGTAATGCTGCACTAAACCAGTATATAATTTGAATATATAGTACATTAAAATGTTAAAACACTACTGCATGGCAAAATTTATTTCATCTGTTTCCATCTTCAGGATATTAACTATTCACTTAAGGTGGTGATTCGTTTTAGAGACATCAACTTTGAACCGTTATTACTCATACATTCCTTGGAGTTAAGAAGCCATTTTTATATCAAAATGCTTAACATTTGTTCTTTCTAATGAAGACTGTAAACCAAACTTTAACTCTTTGAAGTTATTTTACTGCATTTTTGAAGTAGTTTAATTTTCCAGATTTTTTGCACACTAAAGTAAATTTTTTCGTGAGGCGTCATCCACATCATTCGATTCCACTATCTGATAGCTGGGGACCCTTTTTTAATTGTTATGAAACCGCTCTTCGTTATAAAGAAATTAATTAAAATGTATGCGCAACCTGGATTTTGCCTACTTTACCCAACTTTAGCAAGCGACAACTTTAGCTCGAAAGCAGCAATCGGGGCAACTAAAAAAGGGTCCCTGGGTATTTTTGTGCAAAACACGTCTAGTAAGTGGCAACCCTCTATCTTGCATAGTAAATGCTGCACAATCGCTGGAAAAAATTTGATCATGTTTTTGCAAAAACAACATTTTTTATGATATCAGCGTACGGGATAGCATTTAGATAATCATAATTCCGCTAATAATTGGCCCCGACGAGACCTTTAAATTGACACTCTTAGTTTAATTTTACGGCTCGCGTAGCTCAAGAAATGGCGCATTATTTGATTTCTGCAAAAATGACAAGTTTTCAACGCCAAAATAAGAAAATCAGCTATATCTCACTATAGAGAAAAGCTAAAAAGGTACTTCAAAAAACAAAAATGTAGAGCTCAACAAGATCTTTCGAATGAATATAATGATAGCTATGCAGCTACTGTCTAATTGTCAAAATTCGACAAAAACTTCCTTGAACGGAGACGTCAAAGTTTTGAAGCGGGATTGCGCAGAGAGTGTTAGAATGCTAAAAGAACTTATTTTGGAAAGTTTCATCAAATTTCATCTTGATTTTAACCGTCAACCAATAATATGTGCCCAAAAGGAATCACCAACTTAACAGAATTTTAAGATTTGCCCGACGTAATTAACATTTTTTATAAAATCATTACGTAAGGACAAGGAGCCCAGCGCCAACAACGAAAAACAGCCGCAAATTTAGGGTTAATTGTATTGCGATGAATTCTTCCATTTTAGATTGCTGCAACATAATTTTTCAGTATAGATAGCCGCAGTTATAGAGGTGTCAATGGAAAAGCTCGGATGGGATTAGGAGAGCTGGGATTGGATTCCAATGGGATTGAGCATTATAGATTGTGTTTCATGTTCTTGATATTATCTATGAAAAGAACTCATCACGACACCGACAATTCGTAGTGCCCTGCCTGTCACGAACAAAAATGCCTAATTAGATTATGTGAAAGTACAGAATTAGGAACGGAAACTAAATCGCAGTTTAAAAATAACATAGAGGATAACAAAAGCTGAAACTAATTTTAGTCAGAGCTGAAACTGAAAACTATAAAAAACTTGGAGCTGAAACTGAAAATTATAAAAAAACTTGGAGCTGAAACTGAAACTAAAGCTGAAACTCATTTTAGTCAGAGCTGAAACTGAAACGGAAACTGAAACTGAAACTATAACAAATTTGGAGCTGAAACTGAAACTGAAACTAAGCTAAACTAAGAGCTGAAACTGAAACTGAAACTGAAACTGAAACTAGAACAAATTTTGAGCTGAAACTGAAACTGAAACCTGTCTGAAAGTGGAGCTGAAACTGAAACTGAAACTGAAACTGAAACTAAACAGGCCAGCGTAAACATCACTAATGTTAGCGACTCAGCGTATTTGCAACCCCCAGTAGAATCTACCTGAGTTTAATACTATGACGTGGCCACTGAAAATCGATGCGTAGAATCTGGTCATTGTCATCGTCATCGTAGAAGTGCAATAGTATTCCTCTCGATTCTTTGCCAAGGTGCAATTCCAGTAGCTGTAATAGTTACGTAATGGTAATTGTTTTACATTGTAGATGGGTTTATTTCAAAAGGAACAGACTGTGTTCAGTTGAACTAATGACGCCTTTGGGACCGATTAGACTGTTGCCGATTTCGATAATATTTGCGTTTTGGCCTGTTTCCAACATTGCACATTATACAGCGGTTGAGGGTAGGTTACGGTATAAAGGCGGCTGATCTCTGTGAAAGGCGGTAAACCATTTTTGGAATAACTTTTAATAGTCTGACTGTTATTGTTGCAAGTTAACCTCAAGCTAGTTTTGCTGATACGAGCTAAATAACAGGCATTTAAAATCCTAAAGCATCTAATTAGCCATTGTGCGGTGCGGTTTAACATAAAACTGTATACGTACACACGTAATTACTGTATCATAATACTTATCATTGACATTTCATTGCAGTTAAGTTCCAAGAAGATGTGTATTGTTACGGAAAGGACTGCTTTGTCTGGTCAGGACACGGTCAAAACTGCCAAACCGCCTGTAGCGGAATCAACGGTGTCTGTGGCACAATACAGTGGACAAATGAAGCCTTGTCCTCAGTGACTGACGAACTGCGAAAGGATATCCCTTGCATCGCCAAAACTGACATCACCACTAATCCGGGCGTTCTGAGTTGTTCCTTTCCGTCACAAACAGAAATAACATATGGATGTGACGTACGCGATGTGGACTGTGCTACATCCAGTCGTGGCCATTCTTATCTATGCGCTTGTGGTAATTTCTTTTCTTGCGGGCTTCTGAATGAGTAATCGAAGTACATGACAAATCGTTAATTATGAATAGTCCACTAAACTAACCCGAAACTAGAGATGAGCATTTCGGCCCGTCGGTCCGGCCCGGCCCGGCCCGACCCGGCCCGACCCGGCCCGCGGGTCGGGCCAGGCCGGGTCGACCTCCATTGGCTAGCGGACCGGGCCGGGCCGGGCCGAGAAATGTTTTAACTGCGGGCCGGAGCGGGCCGAAACGGGCCTCGTCAGCTCTATAGAAAATGTTGTAAAATTACTAAAATCAGCTACAAATTTACTGATTTTGATTATTTTATTGCAAAATTTAACATTTTGTAGCATAATTTAGCCTCTCCATCTTGCATTGAAGCCTTTGGAATAATATTGTTAGTAAAATTTTGGATTTTGGCGGGCCGGGCCGAATTTTGGAACGGGTCGGGCCAGCCCGTGCTCATCTCTATCCGAAACTATTTGCAAAAATTTCTATTGAGGGCTGTAGGTACAAGGGCAAGGAACTGGCTGCTTTTGTTTGTATTAATGAGGACTTGCTGTTTGCTATTTTTTGCCAAACTGTCAGAACATTGTGTTTTAAGCTCTGCTACAGTTTCCGGAAGCTACATTAATTTAAGAATTAAAGTAAACCTAATTTAACAAAAAAATCATTTGCTAAACGTCATGACGACTTCATTAGAATGAGCTAAAATCTGTGTATGTGTAATAGACTCTGTCAGATCTTTGCTGGATTTCTCTGTATTGGAGGGGGTCGTGTCTCCAATCAATTTTTGCTTGATTCAGGGTCGTTTGTAGTTGGTTAGGGCTTCTAGAATAGACTAGGCTAGACTAGACTAGATCTGATCAGGATCCAAGACACGAGTCAAGGTCGGCACGCAAAGATGGATCTTCGCTTAGATTGATGCTCCGGCTGCAGTGGTATGCTGACAACCAGGGCTCAATAGCTGACCTGAAATGGGGTCTAACGGGGTGAGTTCGTTTTAGGTAGGGGAAGTGGGACTTATAGTCTCAATGGGCGACTGTTGTTTCAACTCTAACCTCAATGCGGATAGAGTTGGGGATCTCTGAAATATACGCGAAAGCCGAAGCTGCTGAAAGGATAATTATTTATTATTACAAAATAGCCACACAGGTTTATCAAATTCCAGCAGACAATGATTCACTGCAGTTATGGTTTTACAATCAACAGTATTACAAGACACTGTCTGCCAGAATTGCCTTTTTGCTTTGGTTTGACTGGTACTTTCTTGGTTAGGGTTGATTATCCGGTTTCGGGGTCGTTACAGTACTCTCGCTTCAGGTATAACACACTCTAGTGCTGTTACGGACTGACGATTAACCGGTATCCTATGTGCTTCGACTCAACTCAACTCTTAGGCTCTGTGCTAGCCTCTACTGTGACTCTGTCCCTTACAATAACTCTTGGGACCACACACACGCAAGATACACTAATTAACAACTATTTATGATCCGAATCGGGTGGGAGCGAGGTTGGCTTTGCTCTGGCGTCTCCGTATAATTGACTGCCCAGAATAACTGAATTTCGAGAAGAGTTCCGGTCTCTGAAATGGGTAATGACAGTTACGGGTTGGAAGAGTGTCGGTTATTGTCGGAAAGGTCGGATCGGCTTCCTCAGATAATTATCTCAGAATTAATACAAGATATTGGACTAGATTGTCAATAGGTTCAAAGAGAGGCTTCAGTGGTGAGGATCAGGATATAAGCTGTACCGCTTTCACTGAGCATGATTCTTTTAACGTTCAAACGTAGACCGAGATGTTTTGGTTTCAAAAGGTGACCCAACAGTGAAACAGGTAGCTCTCTTCGTCTCCGCTATACGCTACGCCTCAGACTGCACCAAAATGCATCCAACAAGTACCTAATCAGATATTCCAACTGGGCTGACTGGACAGATCTCCAACGAATACAAAGAACCAGGATCTCCTTCTGGATCCACTGAGTTACTGACTACAAGAACGACTGGGCAGGGCAGGATACTGACAAATAGACCACAATGAGCTTCTCCAACTAGACAGACTGATAGACCGATTTTAGTAGCAATGGACGCGCTTCCAGCGGAGACACTGAACGGCTACCTGAATCAAATTGGTTAAAACCCATTAGAAACAGAGGTGGTGGGGGATTAGAACCCCAGCAACTATTGTCCGGACCGATTGGCTTTCACGTGCGGGTTCAAGACCCGAATTGTGTATTGCGTAATGTGTAATGTGTAATTTTATAGTTTTAGGTTGAAACCGGATGAAGATTGACGTTTTAGATGGTCACACGAAAGGAGAGGACCAAGCTTGGGCCATTCCGGCCTACTTGGTTAAATATGCAAATGAGGCTCTGGCCGAGCCTCTCACGGGCATGGAGTCACGTAGGCACTACTCAGCATTTACTACAGACCTAGACTACAGCTAAGCTGACCTAATCTAATTACTACGTATTACCCAGTATGTGAAGTGTAACCTATTTGTTATAATTGATGACTAATACTTAATTAAGGCCCAAATCTGGCCACTAGACAGGATACTGTTACATACTACCGATTATTACTGACTATTACCGACTATAGACTACCTGGTACTAACTGAGGCCTATTTCATACCTTACAGGCCTAACTAGACTAAACGGTAACGATTATAACCCTAACCCGGGTTGGCAACCTACTATTGGGTTCCTAGAACATATTATCGCAATTATGCAAATGAGGTTACCAACACTCTTAACCTGGGCCTAGAGATTTAACTGAATAATGGTAGATTACCTCTTCTTTGCAGAGGGCCTGCACCCTGAACCGGGTGACTTACGCAGGCCTCTGGGGGTCAGTCTATAACCGGATGGCACAGACTAATAACAACTAACAAATACTAACTATCCTAACTAACATTACAATATTAACCGCTATTACTGGTACTAACTATACTTATTAATGCTAACTATAACTACTAACTGACTAATACGAAACTAAACTGTTATTTCTAACCTAAACTAACTGTTTATGATGTCCTAATTATTATACCTAACTACTGCTTAATATTATTGTCTAACTAGTTACTTCCCTACGGACTACACTCAAGACCTCCGCGAGGGGTTTACATGAGCAGTCCCATTCATACGGTTGTTAACACACAGCAGACGTAAACGTAATTTCATTCATGCGGACTCACACGTACTACTTTCACACGCTCATTTAGACAGTAGACACACACAGACAATCGTAACTACGCTATTTCACGCATACCGGTTCAGTCATGCACTCACAGTCACTCACACAATTATCGAGATACAGTTACGCAACATTCACACCTCACGCATACTTGACTTCTCTCACAACCTCAACTGGAGGAGTTTACGCGAGGAGCCCATTCATACCACACAATGCAAGTTACAGTCCTAACAGTGCTAAAGCGGGGCTAATTCCCAAGATGCTAACCTAAGTAATTCTTAATAGTAACTACGAATGCGTGGAAGTGCGGTATATTTCGGGAATGGCCCAGAAGTGGCCATTCCCACGTGATCACCCGTGCATTTTGTTTGTACTTTGTGTGTGTAAAAGCCAATGGGGACAATAATTGCTGTTATAGCAATTATTACGAAAAATATGCTAAGGACAGCTTTAAATAAAGGGAAGCCGGTATTCCCCAATTAACATCTTAATAATTAATAGTTTGAACGGCGTTTAAAAGGTTGGATTTTCTGCTTTTTTAGGGTGTTTTAAACAACCTCATGTTTTATCCGGCAATGATTAAAAACCAGACAAGATACGACAGTGGCTTTGGGATTGCGAAGCAAAAACATGGCCGGCAACGCTGGTTGCCGGCTGTGGGGTTGCAGGGGGTCCTAACCTGAAAGACCTACTCCCGGGGAGTGGCCTAACTCCCCTTCTTCAAGGTGGGCAGGTGAGGGTCCTCCCTTAGAGCTAACTACCCAAGTTTATGTTAATTTTTTGGGTAAAATTTGGGTTTTGGAGTGAAAACCGAAAGGGTTGAAAAGAGATATAAATAGTGGGTTTAAGTTGGGCTTTTTGAGCAAAATAACCCATGTTAATTTTATTAGTGGATTGGGCCAAAAGGGGCCTTTTAGGGAAAAATACATAAAATGAAGAAAATGACGATTTTAAAAACCCTTTTAATGAGAGTGATTTGCGAGGTTCGACTGCTCGCAAATCCCCAGGGAAAAAGATGAAAAAGAAAAGGAATTACAAACAATACCCCAGAGGGTGGGGCGAAAGGCCCACACCCTCACAAACACAATTATGGAAAAATAATGGGCACTGGACCCGAAAAATGGTACGAAAATGGTCTTCCGGGGTCCGAAGACCCCGGGTAAATCGTGAGAGTGGAGGGACCCTGGGACCACCTCTCGGGCATAAGAGTCCCCGGGTCAGAAGCAGTGCTCCCCGTGAGCCGTCCGAAGACGTACGGGCTCACGGGGGCGGCCAGACCATGAGTGTCTGGCTGGCAGAACCTAAAATAGAAAACCCTATGGGGAAATGGGGGACCTCTCCCGGAGACATACGGACATAAATTGGGGGCAATAATAAAGCTAATATTATAAGGGGAGAGAGAGCAACCTCTCTCCCCGACTGCCAGCCAAGCACTGACTGAAAGTTGCTAGTTTCAGTCGAGACCCCAGTAGGGGGTTGGCCTTAAGCTTCCTGGCTTCTGATTGGGTGTTTTTGGTGATCACGCTTTTGCTATTGGGCTACCGAGTCGTGACCTACGGTAGCCCACAGGCGCGTCTGGCGGCTGGAGGACCCCCAAATTAATGGGAACAGATGACCCCTAAATTAGACAGAAAGGAGGCCAAAGGCCGGATTTTAAGTATCAAGTTTTAGGGGTCTCTGCTGGGGCCCATAAATTTGGAGTAAACAGAAACTCCAATCTTTTCAAGAAACTTGGTCCTCCAGCGGCCAAGACAAAGGGCTCCCTTTGCTCAACAGAAGGCAAAGGGACCTCACCTGTTTGGTCCATCAAGGACCCAAGGAGACTAAGAAGACGAAAACAAATCACGTAATAACTAGGTACCTAAGTAAAAATATAAAACTACCTAGACTACTAATAGGTACCTATATAATTAGTTAGTTAAGTACCTAAGTACCTATTATTATTGTTATAACTGTATATATGTGTGTATATATTTGTCTACCTAACTGTACTGAGTAGTGCAAAGGCTGGATTCAGCCTTTTGTGGGTGGGAGGTCAGCGGTGACCCTTATAAGGTCACTATTGTATGACTTACGTGAATGAATGCATGAATGGCATTCGTTCACGTAAGGTCTGGGAGCTTTCCACGCTCTCCAGACAAACAGGCGGGCGGTCAAAGATGAAAGGCCGACCCGTAAAAGGAGAAGGGAGAAGGGAGGAGTCAGAAAACTCCCTAGATAATGGAACTAAAAAATAGTATGTAGGATTTAAAATGTGTAACTAACTTGTACTTTTTGTTGTTTCAGGAATTAAAAGAAGAACAAATGTTAATATTGTGTAAATGTTGTAATAAACTGAAATAATGTGTGTTCTCTTGTTGTTTAAGGGGGATTTATGCCAAGATTGGCCATTACGCAACGCTGACAGGAAGATGACAAAGGCAGGGGGATTAAGGGGGTCTCAATTACGACCGCCCTTGCACAAGACTGATGTAATAGGGGTTTGTGTAATTGTGGGAGGCCTCAATACGGCCGTCCTACACACGTACAGAAAGGGCAAAAGGTCAAAGGTTCGAATCCTTGCACTAAGAGTTGAGATAGCTTAGGTAATTATGCATATTTTAGACAATTCTAACACCTAATGGATTCACTAATTAATGTAGTTCGAGGGCGTCAATACGGCCGCAGGAACACAGTCAATACACCTTAATTAAGCCCTGTTAATTAACCAGATTATTACGATTTTTGAGGCAATTCTGGCAGCTCTGACAGACACACAGTACAGACACGGTTTACAGTTGACAGTAGCAGATAGAGCTGGTTTCTTTATACAATTACCTGGCATAGATAAATGGACTGGCCATGAGATCTTCAACAAAACCACTTAACTCACTAACTTAGCCCTTTTTTTGGCAGATTTCCTGGTAGAGCCTAGATTATTCTTTACTTAGGCCACCTTATACTAGTTATTAGTACCCTATTCCTAGTTGTTAGGTGAGGCTGTAATAACGCGAAACGCCTTTTTACTGAATAAAACAACAAATACAGTAGCAGAAACGGTAATTTCATTACATATGTTAAGTATCAGTAATTCATGTGATCATGAAAAGTTGAAATCTGCGTAAGAAACTATTATGGCTGTTCGGGGAGGTGGCACAGTGGTAGGGCGTTTACACTCAAAATCCAATAGTTGATGGTTCGATCCTTGTCCTGGACATTTTTCGTCAACTCTTTAAATTCTGTTTTCAACCTTTCACATGCACACATACTGCCGGTTTGCTGCCATTAAACATCCTAAAGTATAATTGCATAAAGCAGCCTTTAATCAACCTTTAACTTCTCGTGAACTGCAGATGACAATAATTTTCGTTGTTGTTATTTTTAATAATTTGCAATGCTATTAGCAAATGCTGAAACTAATTTAGATTAGTTTGCTTATATAGATGGCGATTTCATTGCTGTGTTTTAGGAAATTTGCTTGGCAACCCAAATACAAAAGCTACCGGTATGTTGAATGGGCATTTATGTCCACTGTAAAACTAAGGTAACATAACCTATATTGTACAAGACAACTTAGGCTTAAGGGGGCCCACATTTTAGACTCAGTTTTCTGGCTTCCTCCAATGTCGCTGATTTTTGCATAGTTCATCGTCCAAACAATATCCTTTAACGAGTCCTGGAAATTAACGTAGTAATTCTTACGGTTGTTAAGTAATTTTACCGTTTCAAAAATAGCGTTTCAACAATCAGTACATAAAAGATACTACCTCTTAAGGCTGTGAGTTAAAAATCGGTATTCACGGATTTTGCTCATTTTCGCATAATATACCCTTATCCTGTACAGTACAGTACTTATTCCTATTTAACTTCTGCCTAAGCTGCAGGTAGACCTCAAGATTGTTCTGTACTCCTGTCTACACTGAATACGGATCTGCCAAAACTCAAACCTGTAGTTTATATGATTACATATTAAACTAGAAAAATTAACAAATACCGTTATAGATACAGTAACTTTTGGTTATGTTTCGATAACCCCCCCTCCTTAAAAATTCTTAAAGCTTCACCAATTGGGCTAAAATTTGATACTGATATGTTTTCGACCACCCTGAGTTCAGATATCGGATAATTTTTCGATTTCGTTAAATTAGATATTATTTGACTCGGAAAGGGGGGATCGAGGGGAGCAGAAAAATTTTTGCCTTTGATTTTGCTGAAAAGTTGCATACATAAGTTTTCAGGTTGCGGAGTACGAATCTGAAGTTTTCGATATAGCTTTTCGATATCTCAGTATAAGTTTAAGTGGTAAATTAAGGTAGGTCCAAGGTTTGGTCATTTAATCGACTTTCTCCAATGTCGCTGATTTTTACATAAATATTTTATGGTCCAAACGGCATTTATTCTGCTGACGTATATACGGACGATTCTGCTGTAGTATATACTTTAAAGAATTAAAAGATTAAAAGGTTTAAATGATTTAAAATTTTCAAATTTAAGATATAAAAGGATATAAAACTCTTTTCAACTCCAAAACTGGCGAAAGTTATAGCGTTTTAAGAAATCTCCACAAAAGCACTGCACAAAAGGAAACCACCACCTTACAAGTTCTTTTTGTGAATCGACCCCTGACAGCTTGCGTGGATTTGAAGACGCACGATCTTTGAAACAAAAAGTATAGTGCTCCAAATTTCATTTGATGGTTGCTCTAAAATGGTAACTACCAGGAAACCTAATCATATTTCTATTTGCAGGTTTCTGTTGTTTTCATTTCATCTCTTTCCGGTTTAATTTCAGACTTTACCAAAATACGAGTGGAAACAACAAGAAAGGCGTTTTCTAGAGAAGTCTTTGAAAATGAGATACGTCAAGTTAATACTATCATGCTTTCGCTGCAAGGAAAATCTTGTGAGGAAACATGCAAGAGATCATCGTTTAATGGAGAGAAGCAAACCTGTCAAACAAGGCTTGAACTGGACAAAAATCTTAAATTTTCAACCATACACAAGTACAACACGAACTATGTTCAAAATTCCCTCATGGATTTGTTTCCGGACGTCAGTGGGTGTCAAAACAGAAATCCCGAAACTGGCGTTTGTGAGCCCCGTTATGCCATGATCAATCTTACACAGCAAATTTGTTACTTAAATGCTGACGATTGTGCTAAGGAGACCTGTGGTGAAAAGGCTCAGTGCCATGAGCAACGACTTTGCCACTGTCGTAAGTCCATTATTCTAATTCAATAATTTGATCCTGTGCATTCCAACTGTTCATACTGTTAATATGTGTAACTATTACGTCTGGAGACGGAATCGTTGTTTCGAAAACTGGTGCTGTGTGTATGTATGTATGTATATCACTTTTATGGTAGAAATGAACGTCGTTTCCAGTTATCCGCTTGCGGCACCACCTCGCTCAAGATTATTTTTGGGATAACCATAATGCAGAAACATGGTTTATATTGCAGTTTAACGATTTCATTGCAACGTATATATTGGAGGGTTTTACTGACTCGTATACTAAAAACTACTACCAAAATAAAAATTCTACATATCAGAAGAGAAAGTCTGAAAAGGGAAAGTACGCGCAAATCATGTTAGTCCTCTCTTAAACCACTGCATATTCGAAAATATTTTAAATTGTACCTTTCGATCAAACTGTGTGATGGGAGCGGAACTGAGTAAATATGTAAGACCTGCTGCAATGAGGTGCAGCAGAAAGAAACTGAGGACGAAAAATCATAGAAACCGCTTGCGGTTGTGTAACAGTATTTATTAGGAATTTGATAACGTATGCCCTATCGCAATGCTTATTACAGTTGACCAAAGTGAGGTCTCGACCACAACTGATACGACTACAACATCAGTACCAACATCGACAACTATTCAAACAACATTGATTACAACAGAATCTACGACGACGACGACGACTACATTTACTACGAAGCCAACCACAGTTACTTC
Source organism: Trissonchulus latispiculum (assembly GCA_030248195.1). Lineage (NCBI taxonomy): Eukaryota > Metazoa > Nematoda > Enoplea > Enoplida > Ironidae > Trissonchulus > Trissonchulus latispiculum. Next base: position 15,880 of record JASAND010021666.1, read on the forward strand.
CTCAACATTGTCTACTACGTCAGCTACTTCAACGAAGCCAACAACAGTTACTTCAAGCACATTGACTAGTACATCAACCACATCCACGAAGCCAACAACAATAACTTCAACAACATTGCCTACTACATCAACTACTTCTACGAAGCCAACCACAATTACTTCCACAACATTGTCTGCTACATCAACTACATCCACGAAGCCAACCACAATTACTTCCACAACATTGTCTGCTACATCAACTACATCCACGAAACCAACCACAGTTACCTCCACAACATTGTCCACTACATCAACTACTTCCACGAAGCCAACCACAATTACTTCCACAACATTGCCTACTACATCAACTACATCCACGAAACCAACCACAGTTACTTCCACAACATTGTCTACTACATCAACTACTTCCACGAAGCCAACCACAATTACTTCCACAACATTGTCTGCTACATCAACTACATCCACGAAACCAACCACAGTTACTTCCACAACATTGTCTACTACATCACATACGTCCACGAAGCCAAGCACAGTTACTTCAACACCATGGTCTACTACATCAACTACTTCCACGAAGCCAACAACAGTTACTTCCACAACATTGTCTACTACATCACATACTTCCACGAAGCCAAGCACGGTTACTTCAACACCATTGTCTACTACATCAACTACTTCCACGAAGCCAACAACAGTTACTTCCACAACATTGTCTGCTACATCAACTACTTCAACGAAGCCAACCACAGTTACTTCCACAATATTGTCCACTGCATCACATACTTCTACGAAGCCAAACACAGTTGCTTCAACACCATTGTCTACTACATCAACTACTTCCACGAAGCCAACAACAGGTAGTTCAACAACATTGTCTACTACATCAACTACTTCCACGAAGCCAACAATAGTTAGTTCAACAACATTGTCTACTACATCGCATACGTCCAAGAAGCCAAGCACGGTTACTTCAACACCATTGTCTACTACATCAACTACTTCCACGAAGCCAACAACAGTTAGTTCAACAAAATTGTCTACTACATCAACTACTTCCATGAAGCCAACAACAGTTAGTTCAACAACATTGTCTACTACATCACATACTTCCAAGAAGGCAAGCACAGTTACTTCAACACCATTGTCTACTACATCAACTACTTCCACGAAGACAACCACAGTTACTTCCACAACATTGTCCACTACATCAACTACTTCCATGAAGCCAACCACAGTTACTTCCACAACATTGTCTACTACATCAACTACTTCCACGAAGCCAACCACAATTACTTCCACAACATTGTCTGCTACATCAACTACATCCACGAAACCAACCACAGTTACTTCCACAACATTGTCTACTACATCACATACGTCCACGAAGCCAAGCACAGTTACTTCAGCACCATTGTCTACTACATCAACTACTTCCACGAAGCCAACAACAGTTACTTCCACAACATTGTCTGCTACATCAACTACTTCAACGAAGCTAACCACAGTTACTTCCACAATATTGTCCACTACATCACATACGTCCACGAAGCCAAGCGCAGTTACTTCAACACCATTGTCTACTACATCAACTACTTCCACGAAGCCAACAACAGTTACTTCAACAACATTGTCTACTACATCACATACTTCCACGAAGCCAAGCACAGTTACTTCAACACCATTGTCTACTACATCAACTACTTCCACGAAGCCAACAACAGTTACTTCCACAACATTGTCTGCTACATCAACTACTTCAACGAAGCCAACCACAGTTACTTCCACAATATTGTCCACTGCATCACATACTTCTACGAAGCCAAGCACAGTTGCTTCAACACCATTGTCTACTACATCAACTACTTCCACGAAGCCAACAACAGGTAGTTCAACAACATTGTCTACTACATCAACTACTTCCACGAAGCCAACAATAGTTAGTTCAACAACATTGTCTACTACATCGCATACGTCCAAGAAGCCAAGCACAGTTACTTCAACACCATTGTCTACTACATCAACTACTTCCACGAAGCCAACAACAGGTAGTTCAACAACATTGTCTACTACATCAACTACTTCCACGAAGCCAACAATAGTTAGTTCAACAACATTGTCTACTACATCGCATACGTCCAAGAAGCCAAGCACAGTTACTTCAACACCATTGTCTACTACATCAACTACTTCCACGAAGCCAACCAAAGTTACTTCCACAACATTTGCTTCAATAACATTGTCAACTACTTCCACGAAGCCAACCAAATTTACTTCCACAGCATTGTCAACTACATCAACTACTTCCACGAAGCCAACCACCGTTACTTCAACAACATTGTGTACTACGTCAACTGCCTCCGCGAAGCCAACCACCGTTCCTTCAACAACATTGTCTACTGCATCAACTGCTTCCACGAAGGCAACAGCGGTTACTTCAACAGTATTGTCTAGTGTATCAACTGCTTCCGAAAAGCAAACAAAGGTTAAATCAAAAACACTTACTACTGCATCAACTACCCCCAGGAAGCCAACAACAGTTACTTCCACAACATTGACTACTATATCAACTCCTTCCTCGAAGCTAGCAAAAGTTACATCAAAAGCATTGATTACTGCATCAACTACTTCCACGAAGCAAATAACAGTTCCTTCCAAAACATTGACTACTATCTCGACTGCTTCTACGAAGCCAACAAAAGTTACGTCAAAAATATTTATTACTGCATCAACTACTTCCACGAAGCAAACAGCAGTTCCTTTAACTATATTGTCTACTATGTTAACTACTTCCACGAAGCCAACAACAGTTACTTCCACAACATTGTCCACTACATCAACTACTTCCACGAAGCCAGCCACAGCTACTTCAATAACATTGACTAGTACATCAACTACTTCCACAAAGCTAAAAACAGTTGCTTCAGCAACATTGTCCACTAAATCAACTATTTCCACGAAGCCCACAACAGTTACATCTGCAACACTGACTGCTACATCAACTACTTCCAGTAAGAAGCCTACAGTGGTTACATCAACAAAAATTACTACAGCGAAATTGACCACGACAACTACTACTTCATCTACAAAGCCAACAACAGTTACTTCATCTACAGTGGCTAATATTTTAACTACTTCCATTAAGCCAACAACGGTTACTTCAACAATATTGACGGAAACATCAGCTACTTCCACGCAGCCAACAACAGTTACTTCAACAATATTGACTGCGACATCAACTACCTCTACGAAGGCAACAACAGTTGCTTCAATGGCATTGAGTGCGACACCTAGCGCAGTAACGTCTTCCACAAGACCTACAGCAGTTACATCAACAACATCAGTGGGATTAATAAGTACGATGTCTAACTCTCCTGTGAAATCAATTACCACTAAGTCCGCAGCATTGACGACGACTACATTGGCTTCAACATCTACGTCGACAAAGCCAACAACAGCTATCACAACAACATTGACCATGTTATCTACTACACCTACAGCGGTTATATCAACAACAATAGCAATGACTCCCATTTTTAAAAAGCCAACAACAGTTGCAACGGCAACACTGGCTAAAACCTTGTCTTCATCAAATGGGTCTGCATCAGTTAGGTCAACAAAGGCAACAACCTCGTCCATGAAGCCAAATACAGTTTCGTCAACAACGGCTTTGATTCAGACATCGACTACTTCTACGAAGCCACTGCCTACGAAGCCATTGCGATCAACAGATACTATTTCTGTAAAGCAAACAGTAACGTCAGCACTATTGCCTTCGACGTCATTTCCAAGAGCAATGATTGCTTCCTCTACTAAGCCTAGAAAACTTACGTCAATATCATTGATTACAGCATCATTAACAAAGACAATCACTTCTTCTAAGAAGCAAACAGTAGTTACTTCGAACGCAAGCGGATCTACGACAGCTAATATTATGGGTGCATCTTTGGTGACAACATCGACTAGCTCGTTTACAAATCCAACAACAGCTACTTCGACTACAAAGAAGGAAACTATAGTTACATCAACAGCACATAGTATCAGTCATACAACACTGATAATAACAAAGGCAACGATAACGTCTTCTGTTATGTTAACATCAACTACGATGACTTCTGCGACTTGTAAAATATCGATTTCTGCGGAACCAATGGCGGTAACCTCAATGTTTGTAACGAAGCTAACAAATCCGACATTAATTGCTGCAACAACTTCGATTCCTACAATAGCAGCAACACTAATGCCACGAACTTCCTCAATAATAGCACCGACAACGTCATCACTCATTAAATTGATCACAGAAGCATCTGTGATAGCGACAGTGCCAAAACGTTCAGAAACAACAGTGACAAAGCCACCTACAATATCAGAAACATTGGTTACTATTACTTCAGCAAAGACAGCACAAACTTTTCTTACGACAGAAGAACAGCTTACAACAGCAATAGAAGCAATACCTTTACTGACTTCAATAAGTAGGCAAACTGATCAAATTTCGACAACATTTGTAAAAATTACAGCATCACCTGAAATACTAGTCACTACGCCAACTGCTAAGTCAAAAAGTGTGAACGTAATAGCAATGGTAGAAGCCCTGACTACTGCAACATTAGCAGCAAAAGCCAAGAGTGATGTTAAGATGCTGACTGAAAACATTCTGCTTCTAAATAATTCAAGTTTTGAGTCAACAATAATGCTATCTTCCGTCGTTAAAATAGAAACTTCAAGCTTTATCTCTACAATCAAGACTACCTCAAATAATGTTACTACTAGAGCAATCATGTCAAAGGCGCCATTTACAGTGGCAAAAGCGGCAGATACGAAAATAATAATACAGTCTACTAGGATAAAGATACCAACTGCACACGACGTGATTCCGCATAATCCAATAACAATGCGTTCGATAATTATGCCAACCCGAGCAGAGCCGACACCTTCTACCGAAAGATATACTGTGTCAGCAGGAGCGGCGACAATGGGGGAAGCGGCGTTGATAGAGAAATCAACGGTTGATACTCTAACATTTTTCATGTGACATTTAATGTTTTTTGTAATCTAACCCACACAAAGTAAAAATTGTCAGTTTGTTTATTGTCAATTTCCTTCAAAATCCGACATCACTTCTGTCGATGAAGGAACCTTCATAGTTGTCATTAGAGTTTGCTTCTGATTTTAACTGTTTTTACTGTGTGGAACCAAATTTCCTAAACCTTAGTTCTCAGATAACCCCCTCTTTAAAATTTATAATTTTTGTACTGCCAACTTTGCCGTTTAACTGTAACACATTGCCCGAGAAGTTCCGGGTCACATTAAATTAACAAAACTTTGGCTTATGGGTCACAATGCCTTTTCTACAAATCACAGTAAAATATCAACAAACTTATTAAGCTGTGGCTGAATTTGGGTATGGAATCCTAAACTCTGCATGGAAACTGCTTGAGTTATAGATCCATGATTCTGGATATTACATTGCTGGATCAGAACGAGACGCATCATTTGCAGTTGGGTACTATACTGGAATAATTCAGTTTGACGAGAATGGTTCCAGGCTGCCACCTCCTCCATCACTATCCGAAGAGGATTTGCTGAAATTGGAAGAACCACTGAAGCTGTGGAAGGATAACAGTGACTTGATGAAAAAATATGTTGTTAATGGTAAACCTGCGAAGAAGCTTCCTTACTACGACGATGAAGGTTTTCTCATTCTTCCAGTAAGATTTATTAGGATGACTTAAATTGAATCATCTTTCAAGTAATTATTCAAAAACTCAACCTTCATTTCACCAAGTGAATGTTAGTTGGTTACAACCGAAAGACGTATTTCCGTGTCTGCAGTATCTATCCACTCTATTTATTCTGATTATTTTCTGCAATTCGATAAATATATGCATATATGTTTACTTACCTATGTTTGGACAAGAATAGTATAAAAATATGCAAATTTTCAGAACATGAGGATACAAAAAACTTTGTATGCAATTAGCCCAAACAGATTTGCATAAGCTCCGGTGCAGAGAAGGGATATTCATTCGCAGAGGGTTACCGTGTAGTGTAGCGTGTAGTAAAATAACAGATTCAAATTAAATTGAATTCCGTAATTTTGAAAACTAGCCTAATAACCAAGAAACGTTTAAATTGATGAAATAGAATTAAGATAAAAGAAATACCAGCATTCATCTTAACTTTTGGAGTGCTATCTTTGCTTGAATAAACTAGAATCTTTGGTTACTGGCCTAGAAGAATTGAAGTATATTTTGTTTTTTATTTGATACGAAATTCGTTTGTAATTGAAATTAAATTATTTCAAGCTTGCCCCAACACCGTTCTCGGGAACATTGGAAGTAGTTGTAAAAGTTATGGAGACAATTGGGTGTATTTGGTCCATAGCCTTGGCAGGAATTACTATATTATTGCAACTATTTTCAAGGTATTATATTTTACAATACAGGAGCGTAAAGTATAATTAAATGTTATGTGCTGACATTCATTAGCTTCATTTTTCCAGCAGCAAAACTTTAACCGTCCTGGGGCCAATGTCATACAAACCTGCGGAAAGTGCTAGTTTCTGGTTTTTCACTTTATCATGTATTTGCAAATCTGGTACCAGGTTCTCCGTTTTTAGTAGTTCCTATGCCCTTTTATGTCTTGTTGAGTCTGCAGTATTTCAGAAACTTTTCTTATCATGGTTTATTACATCTGACGGAAGAGGTTTGGTTTCTGGTTGCACATTGCTTGGTTTTGACAGTTCGACGAGTAGATGATATTGTAAGTGGATGGAGTTCCTCAAACTTTCAGAGATGCCTCTTATCCTGAATATTTGATTGTTTACTTTATATTACAACTTTAGCCTATCTAAATGGCACACATGGAGTATCGCATACTACCAAAACTGTCTTGGGACTCCTATAATATTAACTATAGTTGTTTCTGAGAGAAAGCAACCTATTTACCGTTGAGCACCAGAATGCTTATGGGACTGGGATATGAAAGACGAGTCTTGTAAAATCACATTCGTCAATTTCCTATTAATACTGGCTCTTACAATGAGGCATGTAGCCTCAAACTGTTTTACATAGGACAGCAAGGTCTCCGGGCATGCACGAGTGTGTCGCTCATGTTGGATAGTTTTCTAAACTATGTAAACAAATTCCGACTTTGTCGTAAACTGAGTTTTGAGCACAAACTTTGTAGTGGGTGTTCGTCTGAAAAATTGGACATATGAATAACCATGCGCAGAATTCGTTGAGGGCCTTTAAGGAGACAGCCTACTGTCAGCCACACAAAATTCAAGTATTAGTTTAAAGCGATTGAAGTGTCAAATACTTAGTTTTTGACACTACTATCTCACTTTCATACAATAGTGAGAGATTAACGATGAACGATTAAAGATTAAGATTTCATAGTAACCGAAAGATTGAAGTGTAAATGTAAGATATTCAATATATGTGTTTTTAGGAAAGCTGTCGGTGGGCAGGTGTTTCACTGCAAGTTGCATTTGTTGGATTTTTTCTGTTCATGTGTTTTGAAGATTTTCACATATACATTGTGCTCACAAACGTTATATCATGTCGTCAATTGGTGCCGTTCCTAGTCGTATGCGGCAGCCTTTCGGGTGAGCAGACTGAAACTTAATCAAAGAAATTGAAGCCAGTCTTTTCATTTCGGTGGAAATGAAAATATTTCTTTATAAAGTCTTTCAAAGACACTGTGTTAAGAATAATTTATATTTTTTAACACTATGTAATTTACAATTTAACACAATTAAATAAGTCTTACAAAACTGAACCGGACCAAAGGAGTGAATTTTGGGAACAGTTAATAATTCAAGTTAAGTATGACAATGTATATGTTTTCTGAAAGCTCAGAAGTCAGAAATTTTAAAAACTTAAAAAAGATTTAAATTTAAATTAAATTTTTAAAATAAGAAATTTTTTAAACTTTAAAAACTATAAATGAAACAATAAACGTCCATTTATTGTAGACGTTGGCATCAAATTAAAGGTCTGGTTCAGGAGAAAGCTGACATGCACCAATTAAATTATTATCAACTTTCGCAGACATCATTTTCAGCATGACCCATGAGGATCTACTCAGCGTAGTAAGAATTTTCAAATGAACCCAAGTTTGAAGGATCAGGAAATTCAAATTTTCTGGAAATGTGCCCGCGGAAACCACTTGCCGTCCCAAATTAATTTAACTGCTGCATATTAGTAGGTTCCTGAGCGAGACCTTTCATTTATACCAAAATCGACAATGATTTCCGTTGATTTCTACGGTTTTTAAATATATAAAATTTAAAATTTTAAAATCATAAAATGCTTTACTATTTTGACATCTTTGATTTCTGAGCATTTGGAAATTATATTCATTGTCAGACTTAATGTGATTTCACTGTTTAGGTATTAACTTTTGTGGTCTTTTGTTTTGGTTTGGTTTTTAGCAAAGTTTGCTTTGCTAGTGGCGGCTGCGTTTAACACAAGCATTTTCTGTGTTGTTTGGTGAAAATATTGTGAAAACAATTAATTACAATTTTTGGATCTGCCTGGTATTAAGAATTCTAATATCTGACGGAACATGCATGGAAATACTTTAAGAAATGGTTCAAAGGAGAAGTCTGGTTTATGCAGTCAAGTTATGTCTTAAAGTATCGCTCGTTTTAGGAATAGGTGTGGGTTCTGCGGCTGTCTCTGGACCTCTGTTTTGGAAGAACTTTCCCTCTGTTTACTCGTAAGTCTGCTATAGTTTCGAGAAGTCGCCACGATACTTGCTACGTTTGTCGGACAGAGTGTTTCTGCGACAATTACTAATGGTCTCAATCATTCTAGGTGTTGGGCTAACTACGGACACAAGGTTATTGCATTTTCGGCTGCACCCATAGTAGCGACTTCTCTGTTGGCCATTCTGTTGGTAGATGCAACAATGTCTGACCTTCAGCATTTCGATGTTGGGCTAACTCCTCTTGCTTCTGATTCCGGCAAGACAACCGCAAAGTAATGACTTCTTACTCCATTGTAGACATGAAACATTTTTGTTTGATTCTTTGTTTGAATATAAAAATAGGTAAAAATCAGAAAGAAAGCTTTCGTAAACACACCACTTCTGCTTCTCAGGTTGGGAACAAGGAGTACGCAACTGTGTAAATTTGAGTTCAGGCACACAAAGCAAAACGTCAGCTAAAATAGTTTTGTTCTTCTGCTAATGATTATTATCATAACAGACAATTACTTTGTTGGTAGGATTTGCTTTTAATCGAGTTCGCCTAATAATAATGTCGCCTTGATAAATTTTTGACTCAGTCGCAGTCACTTACTGTTTTGGGTCATTAAATATGAATAGCTAAAATAGCTTTATTCGGTATGGTTTCTTTGTTTAGAATCAGCGGATTTGGTCAAAGTGTTATGATCCCGATAAATTTCAGTTTCTGGTTTCTGGGAAGCAATGCTGTTTATCGTCAAACTGTTGGTCTAATTACAACAGTGTTTGTTCTTAATGTTCTCAGTGGTGCAACGCTGGCTTTCTTCCACATCGCTGCAAATAAACATGTATGAGTTATGATTTAAGCAGTTACTAACTCCACAGCATATGGTTGCAAATCATTTCAATCCAAATAGGTGTGCGGGAAATCAGTTATATCAATGTACAGTTAGTTGGTATGAGGCAAACACAAAATGAAATTATACCTATGCAGAAAACGTTGAAATATTATTCAAACAAGTCTGAATCAATGAAAGACGTCTAAGGATTATGGAAACAATTTGTTTAGTTCTTGTGGCAACAGCTAAAGTTATTTTAATTGTTTTAGGCCCGATCATTTCTTCAAAGGAGTTCGACAGTTGTCTTGAAGAAGTACTTGCTCTTCATTAAGTGATCAGATATAATAATAGACTGACTACTGAAATTAGTATTCTTTTGGAAAGTTCTAATTGCAATGTACTGTTACTTCGTCAATTACTTTTTATACTTCATGAGTTTCACTGTATGTCATATATTAGCAAAATAAAATTATTCCAAATTGTTGGTTGATGATTTCTATGCGAATGCTCGCGTCAATACTGTAGCATTGCATGCCGAACTCAGAAGGGCTACATTTTTTCTGGTGCTTGGTGGTGTGCAACGCTCATACTTTAACCAGGTTTATTTACATTGCGGTGGAATGTTTGAGAGTTATTTCGCTCCGCTTGCAGTGTGCGATGCACTTGTGCGTTGTAAGTTGTACACCTTGGGTTCTAATTCCAGTTGAAGCTCATTGCACTGGAACTCCTGTGCTCAGATGATAGAGCAGGAGTTCGCGGGTTCTAGACCCGTCAGTTGCCAAATTTTTGCCTGCTTGGAGGCATCTTTCTTTCATTCTTTAATTAAATTCTTTAGTTGCACCCTCAAAAAAGTGTGTTTGTACTTGCTGCTTTTACCAATCAACTACTTCAAAAGCAGTACCACACAATTCTAGCGCCTCAATCGCATTATGTTGCTTACTCAATGGATAGCATGTGACCACTCTAAAACTCATCCTTAGCTCTATCAGCGTAGTGAGCGTGGGATGCTGGTTGACAAACTCACGCTGATGTTCTCCTCAAACCATGTCTGTTTGAAAATTAAAATGAGCGAGTTAAACCCCCAGCTTGGACAACTCATTATTTTCTGCACTATAAAAGCAAGTTTGGTGCAAACCTGACAAAATGTTGCCACAAACATCACAATCTAAATTCGACTCACGAAATTCAAAACTTTAAGGTCACCAAAACTGTAAGAAAACCCAATTTGCTGTTCAGTTTTCGGAAACTGGACATTCGGTTGCTGGATATGGACCGGACGCGATCCTGTTTTCGGAAATGTTTTGGTCCAAGGACTAACATACTAGAGTTTGAGTCATTTAGTATTATCCTTCCGAATCTGAACGGCTTTTATTGATTTAGTATTCAGTAACGGATGCAGACCGGATATAATGATTTCAGTGGATTCTCCTCCCGAGGATTCTCTAAATTATACTTTGTGTATAAGGTATCAGCAAATACTTAGTCAGAACAGGCGCTCACAGTTCGGTTCCAAGATTTTTAGGCTTGTTTGTAATTCTGAATGTGCTTAAGCTTGAGATACTATTTCCTCAAAACAGTAAAAGCTTTCCCAAACAAGACAATTCAGTTTCACTCCTTTAGACAGATGGTTACAGCTTACAAGTTTGATTGGATAAAAATATGTTTAGTCTAGTTTAGTTCACCTTTTTAAGGCGACCAGCGGCGAAACCTCTTTATATTATTTCTTATATTTTTTTATTAAAAGCAATTTTTAAAGAAACTGTGTTCCACACTGATCCACTGACAAGCACCGTAGTGTGTGGAAATGGTCTGGTTCCAGTCGCATGCACTTACTTGTATAGATTGTATGTACATTTTCTGTCCAAATGTTTATATACATATATGTACAATTTTAACATTAGCAGTGTGCACTTAAATTATTTTCTACCTGTTTCAGTTTACTGTTTATCCCTTATTGATCTTCCGGTCTATGTCTGAGAAAGCCAAGTGATAACGTGAAACGAAAGAATGACAGTATGTCTGATACATTAATACAATTTCTTCACACAACAAGCTAATATCAATTATGCACTCTTGCTAATATCAATGTCTTGGGTTGTGGCTCAGTGGTAGCGTGTTCTACTCAAGAATCAAAGCTCGGTGTTATGATCTCCTCCCTGAGCACTTTTCTTCTCACCTTTCAATCTTGATTTCAACCTTTCACAGTATTTGAAGCTGGGCAGCACATATTTCTATTAGCATCTACATATATCATGAGACTAAGGCGAAACAAAGCAAAGAAGATTAATACTCGCTGCATGGTAATAAAAGATTAAAGAAGCTCTACAGAAACACAAAAGTAAAAGAGATTTTGTCCCTGGTTACGGGCATAAACTCTTTCTATGGTTCAGCGCCTAAACTACTGTCATAATATTCTTCAGAGAGTTTATAAGCACAATTGCCCGCAGATAAAGTTGTTACTTTCATTGTTCTGTTCATTATTTCTATATTGCACAGGTTGCTTCAATCAGTAAGGCCATTTTCTTTACACGGTTATCGTTTTCCAGCTTTCAAGCTTTTACAACCAAAAACTAAATGTTTAGAATTTGATCTATTAGTAGTAGAACATTGGTCTATTTTTAGTCAGGCTTAACTTTCTCCAATGTTGCTTTCTTCGTATGTTGTAGTTCACAAAATACAAGCGATATTTCAAAAATTAAAATTAAATATCTAAAAGTTATTACACTTCAAATTCGAGAGCTCAATGAATAGATGAAACGAGGTAATTTTAAATTCTTTCATTTTGTCGCTTAAAAACTGCCCCTGTTTTCATTTAGCTTTGGTTTCGAACTGTGATCTGTTGAAATCAATTTTTAATTTAATTTTGATTAGCACTTTTAATTTTTGAAGCATTGCAACATGCAGTGTTATGAAATTGGTACCGATCTATGCTCCAAGAATTGGTTAGGATTCCTGACAGATCTAAATCAATATTTTAGTTCCTACAAATCCTAGCTCGAAAATAGGCCTACAACATGATGCTATACAGCTAATGTCAAATTTAAGTGGAAAGAAAGATTCTTTCTTTCTTTTTCTTTTCTTTCTTTCTTTCTTTCTTGAATGACTTTCTTGAATGAATGAAAGAAAGATAGAGGCAAGGTCAAGTTTCTTGTTATAAAGGTCAGTTTAACACACAAGCCTTGCCATTGTACATATAGCTGAAGAAGCCAAGTTTAAGTCAAAGTATCAAATATCACAACATTGCAAGTTGCAGGACTCCTGTGGCTTTCTTTCTTTCTTTCTTTCTTTCTTTTCCTTATCTTTTCTTTTGTAATATGTGAGGTCAGGAAGTTTAACCACAGCACTCCCACAAATTACGTGAGGAGAGGATTGGCGCAATCTAACACAAGCCTTGACTGCCCTCGAGATTTTTGTACAGGCGGCTCTCTTTTAATCCCGAGCAGTCCTCGCCAGGTTTTGGGGGAGTATGAATTTTGGGGGGGACGCTGGACCGACTGGCGCCTGATCCTGATTGAAAGGGGAGATTGGACTAAGAACGCGCTTAGAAGCACTCCGGGCTAGCCCCAGAGCGTTTACCTAGAAGTTAGGATTAAAGAATAAATTTATGAAATTAAATTAGGCAACTAACGATTTATTGGAAAATACAAAAGATAAGGCAGACAAGTTAAGGAAATTAGGGAACAAATCAACTTACTGGCAACCAACAAGGAATTGGGGGAGGGGAGACAAAGATGTAAAAGGAAAAGGGGAAGTATATACAAAATGGGAAAAATAGAGGGTGAACACCAAGGAAGGGGGAGACATTTGAGTTGAGTTAGCAATAAACGGGTTAAAGTCTGATACTTGGAACCCCAGGTAGAAACAGCCACACGCGTTAAATTTGAAAACCCAACTGAAGGTGGTGTGACTAATCAATTTTAGTGGGAAGATGGCATTGCGAAATATGGATTGATATAAGTAAATTTTGATGTTGAATCTTCGACAAGCCAAAAATAAAGTAATTTCCATGTGGTGTTATCCTTACGGTTATTTACGGAAATGAATAATTTTGATAGTTTCACGAAAGTTAACCATGAAGATAGCACTACATCACAAAATTCGCATCCGAAAACTCATCACAAATACCAGACACTTCAGTAAATGAACAAATAACAATATTAACTATTTTTGAGGGATGTTTCAGGTTTTACATGGATTTTTAAGGGTTTTCAAAGGAAAATCATGAAACGCTTAATGAAATGGAATTGGAGGAGAGGTAGTAGCGTCTTCCGATACAGCCTATACTACATTTTCTTTCTTTCTTGAAAGTTTCTTTTTCTTTGCACTCAAATATGACAGTAGCTGTAATTATGAGCGAATAAAGGTTTCTAGTCTCGGACTTTCTCTGACGCACCCGAAAAATGATAACTTCTTATGACAATGGCAATTTAATTCCAGCATTTCCAAGAACCGTATATAAGCATATACCTAAGGGATAGCTACCACAACCTTTATTCATTTTATTCATCAAATTTCACCCGAACAAAATTAACTAAAGCCATGATATTGTAAATTTCCTGTCTTTGTTACAACATTAAATTCATCTGTTTTTGTTTTTGTTACAGGATTCTTGAAAATGAAACTGGATTACTAATGATAGAATTTAACAAAGAAGCAGGACGGCTGTTATCAATATCATACTTCTTTGTATTACATTTATTGGTCAGTATACTCTGCGATGACCCAAAAGCAGTACAAAGTATGGTAGCTATTTTTAAGATTGTGTACTTCAGTTTTAGTACTTTGTGAAATTTATTAAGATGAAAAGGGCTGGATTTTAAATGACAGTGCTTAAATTTAAATTTAAAATAGGAGACAATACTTAAATTTAAATGTTAATAATAAAGGTCTGATTGAACATGACGGGATATCGGTGGGTGTCTCAGGTGACGCTTTTTAAAAATTTCAAAGTTCAAAATAATTTGCAAGAAAGCAAGATGATAGCCTATTCTAGCTATGTTTAGGACGGTCTTCTAGAAGAAGCCTACTCAAATCCTATATCGCTCACACATGTAGCTACCTCGGCAGAGTGACAAAAGGTGGGACAGCGTCACCTGAGACAGTCACCGGAATATTATAAAATATCGAATAGTCAAGCTAGACTTCCCAGAATCGGACTTGTTGTTATTCCCTTGTTAAGGGGGGCGGCGACTAAACTTTTGCCCCGACTTTGTCCGATTGGCCTACTTTTTGGCGAAGTTAAAGAGCATGGGTGTGGTCAAAAAATACTTGGTCGTTGGTTCTTAGCTGCCCTCCGTTTATATGGCCGACCCCCCCCCCCCGTTTTCACAACTACCAACATAATTAATTAAAAATCTCTACTGGTTGCAAGACCTAAGCTTCAAGCTTGTCATTGGCAAATATGATTTGGCACATATGCCCCTATCTCCGGAAAAATACTAGACGTCTGTATCTTATCTGCATCTAAGGAAATTACTGTTCAAAGTTGAAGTTTCGGCAAAATTTTGAAAATTTTTGGCTAACCAAAGGAATATTTTATTACTGGTGCGAGCTATAAGAGTAGTATACGCTGTGCCTACGCCCCCAAAATCGATACCTATGTTCAGCATTAGTCTGACAGCCGCCTGCCAGACGCATAAAAAACCCACTTTCCCCCCCCCCCAAAAAAACCAGACATCTCCTTGCTGCAACTATTGCGCAATCGCAAAAACAAACAGCAGCTGGCTGCTTGCGTAATCAGCTTCGCTGATTACGCAAGCTTCCAGCGCCCCTGAAAACAACCCTCCACCACAACTTCCGGCCCCAAACCCCTCAGCCGCGCCGCCCCTATGCTTTTGCTTAGTCTGATTTTTGAGGATGCATCAGAAATGCCATTGAGTTATTCATTTCCCCACCCTAGTGGTGGAGCGGATCAGCATCTAGCAAGCTGCATGAATAACTCAATGGCATTTTTGTGCTTTGTGAGTAGTGTTGGCTAACGTATATATAACTACGCTACAGCTGCTGCATCAAAGAATCAGGTTTCAAAACAGACAGAGTAAGACTTGTTCAGCACTTTTCAGTGCTTTAACGACAACACCTCGGGAATGTTCTCTGTCACCGCTGTCATTGTTTCTTTTTTCTTTTACTTTCTTTATTTTAAGAAATCACAACAAATACAACACACATCATTTACAAGACTAACAGCATTAGATACACTACGCAAACCAACAATAAAAAATTTGCCATTATGAAACAGCCTTATTGTACCCCCCTTCATTTTCCATACAATGCCGCTATATAGTTCTAATTCCAGGCAAATATCTGAAAAGTTACATTTAAGATGGTTGTAAAGACCCTCCAAATTAATGTTAGATCCAATATGATGAGAAACCACAACATTACAGGTTGTCTGCATCCTAACACTTGAATTTAAAAGCTTTGCCAGTTTCTGCCCACTTCTCAGTCCATCATCTTCTTTTCTGGCTCCAAGACACAGGAAACTTCCCGAAGAAAATAATAAAATTGTGCAAGGATCAACAGCTAGGGTGGCTCCACTAAACCGTCCTGGGTTGTAGACTGCTCCTGGGACTTTAGTTAAATCTACTCTGGAATTCAGCTTTCCTTTCTGTACAATGTTAACAATCTTCATAGCTTCTGCACGTAGAACACTGAGCTGAAGGACAGTACTTATAGACTCTCAAATTATCGACAAAGCTTCTCACAATAGAGTCGTTCTTCTCTACGCGCTTCCTTAAATGGTCTATGATGCCCTCGAAAGTCCATCCTCTCAGTCTTTTATGTAAAAAGTAAATGCAGCACTCCCCACAAACGTTAGTATCAAAGTCTTGCAAACAAAACTGGTTAGTTGTGTGAATGATACACTTTTCTTGGCAAGCCAGAATTGGCTCCAGACCATAGCTGTCAAAGTATTCTGTGTATTTGTCAAAATACATTGCAATCCAATGTTGGCCGGGAGCTACGGCAGGATCAGTATTTAGAACCAGACATGCCGGCCTCTGCCGGATTTCTGGCAATTGATCGCATGGAAATACTCCCAGGAAAAATCTGTCAACGCACAAATCTCTTTTAAATGTTTCTGCAATTTCCAAACTGTTCATATCGTCTCTTATGACAAGCTCAACTGCTCTTGACTGTTAATAATGTCTGATTTGACAGGCTGCACTGTTCGTCATTTATTAACTTACAGGGAGTAGTCGAAGAATGGGGTCCTGTTTTGATCGATAGAAATTAAATTATCAAATTCGCCATATATGATTATTTCTACTCCCTGTGCATTTGCGCTTAGGGGCTCCTTCAATTGCATGTACAGAGATAGATCTCCTTCTTTTATTAGTTCCATGGCTCCTCCATCAATACTATCTGCTGTTAAGTTAAAGACAAAAATTGTGTATCCTTTACGGTAATCTCCGTAGGAGAGATCTATTCCTTTGTCACTGTTGACTGCGCTAATACCCTCAAATAGGTACATATATGGGACGCTGTACCGGAAGGCGTCCCAATCTATTTTCATCGGATGCTTAGGAATATATTCATCTCCGCATTTGAGCGACAGCTCACTGATTTTGCCTTGATAAATACAAGTGTTAGGATGCAGACAACCTGTAATGTTGTAGTTTCTCATCATATTGGATCTGACATTAATTTGGAGGGTCTTCACAACCATCTTAAACGTAACTTTTCAGATATTTGCCTGGAATTAGAACTATATAGCGGCATAGTATGGAAAATGAAGGGGGGTACAATAAGGCTGTTTCATAATGGCAAATTTTTTATTGTTGGTTTGCGTAGTGTATCTAATGCTGTTAGTCTTGCAAATGGTGTGTGTTGTATTTGTTGTGATTTCTTAAAATAAAGAGTAAAAGAAAAAAGAAACAATGACGGCGGTGACAGAGAACCTTCCCGAGGTGCTGTCGTTAAAGCACTGAAAAGTGCTGAACAAGTCTTACTCTGTCTGTTTTGAAACCTGATTCTTTGATGCAGCAGCTGTAGCGTAGTTATGTATTCGTTAGCCAACGCTGCTCACGAAGCACAGAAATGCCATTGAGTTATTCATGCAGCTTGCTAGATGCTGATCCGCTCCACCACTAGGGTGGGGTGATAAATAATTCAATGGCATTTCTGATGCATCCTCAGAAATCAGACTAAGCAAAAGCATAGGGGCGGCGCGGCGGGGGGATTTGGGCCGGGGGGTGTAGCGAATGTTTGTTTTTAGAGCGCTGGAAGCTTCGCAGCCAGCTGCTGTTTGTTTTTGAGATTGCGCAATAGTTGCATCAAGGAGGTGTCTGGTTTTTTTGGGGAAAAGTTGGTTTTTTATTCGTCTGGTTGTGCACTGTTTTAGCAGCCTTACCCGTTAAAGGCCCCAAAAATGCTCATACTGTACGCAGCGTTGTTTCTACGCATGCTTTTGAACAAGGCGTTTCCTTAGATAGTATTCTCCGTTCTGCAACCTGGTCACATGCTGACACATTTTTTCTCATTACAGCATACCATTTCATGATCAATCTCTCCAGGACGCTGTCATGGTCTCATCCAGTGCGCTTCTCGAACCGGCAGTCGGACCTTGTCCTGGAACGTCGGAAAAAGCTTGTTAATGGGACGCTGAACAGAATGTTTTTGTTGTTGTTACGTCTATTGTTTTCTTCCTAATAAATTCTGTGGCTTGATCTTCAGCCTACGGTGGGTTTAGTCGAACTGTCCCTGTTGTTAAGGAACAGTAAACTGCAGTGACATGAAAAATAAGTTTCTGAACAGAAACTCTTTTTAGTCACAAAGCTTACTGTTCCTCATTGACCCACCGTACTCTTCTAACACACTGCATTGACTTCTGCAAGGCAAGTATATATATACTATGCTTGCTAATTTGCATATTTGATTAATTTGCATATTTCAACTTCCGCGGAAAACAAGACTTCCCTGTTGTTAAGGAACAGTAAACTTTGTGACTGAAAATAGTTTCTGTTCAGAAACTTTTTTTTTAATATTAATTGGCTAGCGCTACCGAAAAAAATGATTTTGGCGGCTTACTAAAACCTTTCACATTTCATTGTCATATTTCGTATTTTATGTCAACTGTTATAGGATTACGCTTTGATAGAAAATAACGCTTTTGCTACAGTTATGTTTACGTCTGCTAATAATATTAAAATAAAATTTATGTAAAATAAAAATTTAACAGACTGATTTCATTTATTGTACATACATTTTTTGGTTTCGAATGTATAAAGTTAGTTGTACCTGTGTTCTGCTGAAGTACTCGAAAAGTATAATTCTCGTTCAACGATTTGCTCCAATCTTCTTCTGCTGTATTTTTTGATCTCAGGAAAACCATCGGCCCCCAGATAGCTGCATTTCAAGGATTAAGCTTTGTAATAGTCGACCCTATGTAATGGGCAAGCCGGGAATTAAACCACAAGGCTCAAACACCACTACCTAGGACTGAGCGCAAGGACGCTAACCTGGAACTGCGGGTGGAGATCTTTAGTCCAGGCGGCTCACATACACTGACAAACCTCGCCAAGGGCGGATTGGACTGAACTTTAGGGGGACGCCAACGGGGCGCCGAATGAAATCGGAGGGGGACACGCACACAAAATTGGGCTCAGTTTGCAGCTAAATCCCGGGCTAATCCTAGAATTCTACCTAGCTACTAAGATTAGAGAAACTAGTAATTTTAAGTAAATAAAAATTAATTAAACAACAAACGACAACTGACCACTTTAATTCCAGAGAGGGACAAAGTTTACAACAAGGGAGTCCCACCTAGGCTACCCCAAGCTCATGTGAATGTACAGATAATAAGCTTTAAAACGATGTATAAAGCTCTTTCCAACTCCCAAAATAGCGAAAGTTATAGCGTTTCAAAAAATCACCACAAAAAGCACTGCACAAAAGTATACCACCACCTTAAAGGTGCATTCATAGTCGCAAACGCATCGAGACGCGCGTTGGCGCGCGTCAACGCGCGTATACGCGCGTCAACGCGCGTCGACGCCTCAGATTGTAAAGGTGCATTCATAGTTCCAGACGCAAGCAGACGCGCGTCGACGCGCGTACGTAAGCGTCTGAATGCGTTCGTGAGCATGAATACGCTACAATTATTTTTAAACGGTTAAAACGGCATGTTACAATCTGAGGCGTCGACGCGCGTCGACGCGCGTCTCTCTATGAACGACTATGAATGCACCTTTACATGCCGTTTTAACAGTTTAGAATCAGTTGTAACGAATTCATGCTCACGAACGCATGCAGACGCATCCATACGCGCGTCGACGCGCGTCTACGCGCGTTTGCTTGCTACAGCAACTATGAATGTTCGTGAGCATGAATTCGTTACAACTGATTTTAAACGGTTAAAACGGCATGCTACAATCGGAGGCGTCGATGCGTGTTGACGCGTGTCTACGCACGTCTCGATGCGTTTTCGACTATGAATGCACCTTTAGACTTACCTTCCCCTAACTTTCGGCTACCCCCACCCAACATAGGTGTGATTGGGGGGTGTAGTAGACCCCTCCCGCCCGAGTCCCGCCCGACCCCCCCCCCCCCGCCTAAAAATTTTTCCAACCCCTCCCCCCGTTTTTGAGAAACCCTCCCAGTACTTTACTGCACATCACAGACAATTATATCACCAAGACGCAAAGTCTTATCTGTTCTACATAATATTTAGTGCCTTCACGTATTTTCAACTTGTAAAACTTCACTCTTCTCTCTTCTCTTCTCTTCTCTCTCTCTCTCTCTCTCTCTCTCTCTCTCTCTCTCTCTCTCTCGCTGTAGTGACAATCTTAGTTTCGTTTGTTCTTTCATTTGTATGTTTAACACGTATATAAACATAGGCCATTCGCTAAAAAACTAAACATTCGCCAGCCACACCTATGATTTGGTTAGCCACTCTTGCTCATTTATATACGTATACATTTTGAAAATGACACCTACTTAAGATCCAACCATGCCAAGATTTTGCAAAAGTTTGGACCGATGTAACTTTTTCGGGGAGGGGCTGCATATCCATATATACATGTGCTTGGGGGGCGCCAGGGGGGGGCAGGGCCCCGGGCCCCACCCCTTTGCGATTTAGGCCCCTCCCTTTGGGGTGTCGCCCCCCCCCTTTATATATATATATAGATACTGGGAACTTCCACATACTTATGTATCGATAGCTCATAGTTAGGACATGTCACAATACGTATGGATTGCCTACGGTTTTCCCTTAGTGAATTGCAGCCAAAATTCGAACTTCGGTCATGAACGTTTTTGAGGTTACTTTCGGGTACCCTCTCTTAAAGGTGCCCTAGTGAACGCATGGAGAGGGCTTAGGGGCTCAAACTCATTGACTTTATAGTGTCGATATATGTGTGGCTATTACCATGCAAAAAATTGGATCTCTACGATTTTCCTGTGAGTCAGGTTGGGGTGAGTTTTTTGTTAAAATTTCGGGTGATTTTTTGTTAACCTTTCTATAGCCCAATTACATTTAGGGGAGGGTGGGTCTCGGCTTGGGTGGGGGAGTAATCGAGATCGGGTATGGACTAGGTGGGGTCTCGCCTTCTGGTGGTGGTCTCACAGGGAGCAAACTGTTGTCTGGTACACCTATGTATGGACCGCCCTCCTGCAAAAAAGTATATCCGTACCCTGTGTGTACCACCTGTCTGGGTTAGGGTGAGGGTTGGAAATCCATTATAGATTTGGACCGGTGTAGTATTCCCCAGAAATCGGGAACGCATTCTTCGTATGCCAGAAAAGTATCAGAAAATAATCTGAAATAATTCAGAAATAAATTAGAAAACAATAAGAAAACTTTCCCTAAACTGCCTAGAAAATGTTTAGAAAACATTCAGAAACCAATGGAAAAAATTTAGAAAACAATAGACAACAATTAGAAAAATAATAAGAAAATGAACATTTTTTGTAAGAAATAAATCAGAAATAATTAAGAAAGCTATCAGAAAATGGCACAGCGATTAGAAAAAAATTACAGAAAACAATTAGAAAAAATTAGAAAACATTTAGAAAACAATTAGAAAAACATTCAGTAAAAAATGGGAAAACAATGAGAAAACAAATCGCCAATTTTTCTAATTGCTGTCTAGAAATGGGTTTCGTGTGGACGCCCCCTAAATTTTCGATTTTATGCCATTTTTGGCCACTTTATGGCCAAAAATCTGGGGGGGGGTAGCAAAAATCTGAATATCTTGGGGGGGTCACCAAAATTTGTCATTGGGGGGGACTCACACGAATCCTATTTCCAGAAAACAATTAGAAAACAAATATATAATTTTTTCTGATTGTTTTCTAATTGTTTTCTACATTACGAAATTTTGTTCTAAATTTTTTCAATTTTTTTCTAAATGATTTCCAAATTAGAAATCAATTAGCAATCAAAATGATATAATACATATCTAATTGTTTTCTGATTAGCATTTCTGACTGTTAGCAGAAAACAATTTGAAAAGAATTCAAATATTTTTCTAACTGTTTTCTAATTGATATCTAATTAGAAAAAATTGAAAATATGAAAATTTTTCCAATTGTTTTCTAACTCGCAAAATACCATGAATAATTATTTTGTTTCACTGTTTGATGTCTAATTGATAGTTTTTCTTGCTGGCCAAACCTGATTCTTATATTTAATTTATCAGAAGTGCTTATTATTGGTTTTAGCACAGCGAACTTCAAGAAAAGCTTGGATGATGTTGGGGTGGCTCAGGGTTTAGTTGGATGGGATCTGCTGGGGGGGGCGGTCGTCGTAAAAATTTCGTCAACCATAATGTTGAAATTGCATTTTTAGTTTAAATACTCTATGTACCGCTCTTATGTATATTTAGTCGTTTAAAATGCTGCAAAAATTTGCTTTTACTGGGTAAATGTTTGAAGTTTTTGTAATTTTAGCATGGTGTTTAACAAAATTATACGGGTAATTATTCAAAATTATCAGTCTGCGGGAAGGGGGTCCTTCCCTGCAGAAGTACAGCACGGCTTATAACTAACTACAGATAACTTGCAATCGCCTGAAATTCTTCAGGCAACTGCGGAATAGCATTTGAAATTCTGCCGTGTAAGTCTCCTTCTTTGGCATTGACGCTTGCGTCTGGTTGCACTGCAGTAGAGTGCTGCTGAAGTATATACACCACGGCAAATAATGAAAAACGCCTGCCTGCAGTCACTAAGACAAAGCCTTAGTCCGAAACAGAAGTTTTTTCCAGAACAGAAGGGTTTTCCCGCCGAGTCTAGGTCCCCTCAGGTCGCACCACAGGTACCAGAGCCAAATTGCATACACCATCGTGAAGTTTGAGACATATCCTCTGTGAAACTGTAATCCGTTTTGGGCTATGTAGGGCTTTTCAGTAGTTCAGGGTTGACCACCCAAAGTTGACCCTCTCTAACCCACATGTTGGGATTTGGGACCAAAAATTCCATAATGCAGCTGGAGAGCTACAATAACACACCCTCCAGGGTAGTTTTTCCCTCTGTGCCACCCACCTAATCGACAAATCCCAAACCCCACCCACCCAAATTTGCCAGACCCACCCTAAGAATTTCTGACGTTTCACTAAAAAATCTTGCAAATTTTCTTTAACATCTTGCTTAAAATGAAGAACAATCACTATTTTTAGGCTTTGTGCAGTTAATTAAAATATCATTTTGTCCAGGGTTTTTTTGGTCGCGGACTAGTGTGCATTTTTTGTGCATTTTTAAAAAATAGTGTGCATTTTGGAAAAATGTGTGCATTTTTTAAAAATTGCTTATTTTGAACTAGAACGTGCATTTTTGGTCGATTTTAAGCAAAAATATTTCAAAAATTAGTGGCTTTAGTAAAGAAGAATAGAACAAAGTAAGGTCGTTGCGACGTTGTCAGGATCGATCGAAAAATAGTAAGAAGAAGCGGGGGTCTGGGGGCGGCAGCCCCCAGCTAAAAGCTGGAGCTTTTTTCAAAATTTAAAGCATTTTGGAAATTTTTTAGAGCATTTTGCGGTTAGCTGAAGCAAAATTTGACTGTGCATTTATGTGTGCATTTTTAAATTCGAGTGTGCATTTTGGAAAAAAGTGTGCATATGCACAATAAAATGCACAAAAAAACCCCTGATTTTGTCTGAAAATTTTTAAAGAGAAATGTTTTATCTCCTCTCCCAAGTTAGATTTTCTTTGACCTAATCCCAAACCATAAATTGTTAGTGGCATTAGTGGTGATAAGCAGCAGTGAAACATCGCCGAATCAACATTAGAAGGCACTACGGCGACAAGTTAAGAGGGATAAGGAAAGGAACTGGAACAATCTGGCCTAGAAAATGGAGAATGCTGGCAGAACTGGTAATTCCAGATCTCTGTTTGCTTTACTACGTGAGGCCACTGGCAGGAAACCACCAGTCTGTGGAGCTGTGAAGGAAAGTAATGGAAACCTAATCAAAGATAAAGCCTTCCAATTAGACCGCTGGAAACAACATTTTGATGCACTACTCAACCTGGGCTTATTCTAATAAACACCCTTCCCCCCCAAAATGGTTCCCCCCCAAAATGGTTCCCCCCCAAAAAATCGCCCCCCCAAAAAAAGTGGGTGCCCCTTTTGGTACCAACTTTTGCCCTGAAAAAATCGCTCAGAAGGCCAAATTTTAAAAAATTTTCCGGCTTCGCCGGAGATTTTTGGTCGATTTTTGCCTATTTAAGCACTAAATCCGCTTATTTTTGGCGACTACTATAAAAATAGCGCAATTTTTAGCATGTTTTTAGAAAAATTTTGAAAAATTTTCGCCCCCCCTCAAAAATGACTCGCCCCCCGAGGGCCCCCCCCAAAGAGCCCCCCCAAAGAGCCCCCCCCAAGAAAAAATCCCTAGAATAAGCCCAGCTCAACTGGCCTGTTCCGCAACCCACTCTACCTGGTGCTCAATCACCTCAACCGCCTCTCATCTGTCCGGACGACGAGACCATAGTTGGAGGACCACCTACTACAGCCGAAATCATGGACGCTATTCGCCTCCTAAAACCTCGTAAAGCTACCGCCTATGATGGATTAAGTCCAGAACTGTTCCTGGCAGTAGACACAGAAATTGCCCCACACCTAGAGAAATTATTCGAGAAAATCTGGGTGCAAAGACATTCTCCCACCCAGTGGCAGAGGGCAATCATTGTTCCTGTGTTGAAGAAAGGTGACAGACAGGCCTGTGATAACTATCGAGGCATCTCCTTGCTACCAATTGCTGGGAAAATACTGTCGCTGATTATCCTGAGAGGAATATCATAGGGGTCGCGGTAGCGACCCCTATAATATGAGTGAAAATGGTCGAATGACCGTGTAAAACAAGGCTGCGCAGAAGCTGCGCAGATTCCTGCGCAGATTATGTGCGCAAAAAATTGTACGTGTCGAGTTTAGACTATTTGCCAAGTTTCATCCCCGTACCACCTTCCGTTAAAAAGTCGTCCCAAAAATCGCTTACGATGTTTTTTTCCGGTTTCTCGCTTTTGATGTCTCATAAGGGGGTTTTGTAGCTTGAATAACTACAGATAGAAAACTTTTTGCCTATGAAACCCATATATATTCTTGTAGTACAAATCAAAAATAAGAAAATAAGCTAGTTTTTATGCCTCCCAGGGCCGGAAAAAATTTTTGGCTGGGGGCCAAAGTCGGCCAAAACGCTAAAATGGCCAAAAAGTATGCTTCAAAGGCGCCTTAATAAGTCAGATTGGGCTATATATCTGGGTTTACTTTAGGCAAAAATAAGTGGGGGGGGGAGAGTGGGGGGGGACGCGCCCCCCCCACTAGGGGGGGGGAGGTCGAAAAGTGGGGGGGGGGGGGAAATAAAATGAGCCAAAAATGCTAAAAATGATGTATAAATAGCCTGTTTTCCACATACACTGCTACAACTATGCTTAAAAGTGCTCAAAAATCAAGTTTTAGCACCAAAAAAGGCGATTTTTCATCAAAAATTTTCGGCGAAGCCGAAAAATTTTTGAAAATTTTGACCAAAAATCCTTAAAATTTGGCATTTTCTGGGCACCCTATAGTGAGTGGGGGGGAGCCCAAAAAAGTGGGGGGGGGAACGAGTGGGGGGGAGGTGCTCGAGTGGGGGGGCCCAAAAAGTGGGGGGGGGGCGCCCCCCCCGCCCCCCCCCCCCAGTAAAATAAACCCAGTATATGGAGCAATACTGACTATATGGTTAAACAGTACACATATCGGGGTCGTTCAAATGCTATATGATTTTCCGTCTTCGTGCTTAATTTTTCGTTACTGGCCGGTCAAAGTTGGTGAATTTTGGGTCGAACTTTGAACTTAATTTTTTCGCTTATTTTGCTACATGGGTGGCTCAAATTTTGCATACAAAGGTTTTTTTGGGACGGAGAATCGATTCCCGCTATCAGTTTTGCTGCCCGAGTAACCCAGTTGCTGGGCTGGTTCCACTTTGCCGTCTGGAGGGTCCGGTCGGTACCGACTTCCGGGAACACCATATAGGACTGTACATAGCCTGACAAAACACTGTCTATAGGGGTTTTCTGGTGCGCCCAGCTCATTCCCGGTGTCCTTTTTGCCGTAGGACTCATCCATCTTGCTGTGCTGGTTCCACTTTGCCGTCTGGAGGGTCATGTCGGAAACCGCTTCCTGGAGGTCCATAGTAGGCTCTACCTGGCCTCTCAAAACTTTGTCTATAGGGGTTTTCTGGTGCGCCCAGCTCATTCCCGGTGTCCTTTTTGCCGTAGGACTCATCCATCTTGCTGTGCTGGTTCCACTTTGCCGTCTGGAGGATCATGTCGGAAACCGCTTCCTGGAGGTCCATAGTAGGCTCTACCTGGCCTCTCAAAACTTTGTCTATAGGGGTTTTCTGGTGTGCCCAGCTCATTCCCGGTATCCGTTTTGCCGTCCGACGTACCTATTTTGCTGGGCTGGTTCCACTTTGCCGTTTGAAGGGTCAGTCGGGTGGGGGGTCGTGGTCGAAAATAAAATTTTTCAAAAGTGGTCAAATTTGGTACCAAATGAAAGCCCTAAGCGAGCTGAGCAACTTTTGTCATAGAACTGCATGCTCAAAGTGGCTGTAGAGTGCTGTGGTGGGGTGGGGTGGGGACTTACGCGATTTTCGGTCAAAAATGAAAGTTTTCAAAAGTAGTCAAACTTGGTACCAAATGAAAGCCCTAAGCGAGCTGAGCAACTTTTGTCATAGAACTGCATGCTCAAAGTGGCTGTAGAGTGCTGTGGTGGGGTGGGGACTTAGCGATTTTCGGTCAAAAATGAAATTTTTCAAAAGTGGTCAAACTTGGTACCAAATGAAAGCCCTAAGCGAGCTGAGCAACTTTTGTCATAGAACTGCATGCTCAAAGTGGCTGTAGAGTGCTGTGGTGGGGTGGGGACTTAGCGATTTTCGGTCAAAAATGAAATTTTCCAAAAGTGGTCAAATTTGGTACCAAATGAAAGCCCTAAGCGAGCTGAGCAACTTTTGTCATAGAACTGCATGCTCAAAGTGGCTGAAGGGTGCTGTGGTGGGGTGGGGTGGGGACTTAGGCGATTTTCGGTCAAAAATGAAATTTTTCAAAAGTGGTCAAATTTGGTACCAAATGAAAGCCCTGAGCGAGCTGAGCAACATTTGTCATAGAACTGCATGCTCAAAGTGGTTGTGGAGTGCTGTGGTAAGTGTGGTTGGCTTGCTTGCTACTGTTGAAAGATATCTATACATACCTTCATGAGCATACATATATAAAATAATAGAAAACAAGAACAAAAAGTGCTCCTTCGTCGCATGTAAAATACATATGAGTCTTCGTAGGCAGGTTGTACATAAGCAAAAACTAGCCTGTAAAATACATATAAGTTCCGTAGGGAGGTTGTAAATTAAGGAAAACAAGTTGCAACCGCTTAACATATGAGCCTGTCCTACAACGAGGCTCATATTGGCGTCACAGTGCATTCCACATTAAAGCCTCATTAAAGAACCTCAGCTTCATCCACATTACGGAAAAATGAATAGACGTCGTGGCCCAGAAGAAATGGGCTGAAGTGAACTACGACTGCTCAAGCTGAACTGTACATGCAACCTGATGTTTCCTGAAACACGCTATGGCACACCTAATGCATTCTCGAAACACTTTCAAATTATACACACGCAGAATGCGTTCCCACTTGGCTGTGAGTCAGAGTGCCTCATGGCGTACCGTATTGAGCATATACACACTATAATGACTGATCAACAAGCTATGTGAAGAACAATTTGTATGAAAAGCTTTATGCAGTATGTATTTATATAAAAGTAAAATATAATATATATCTGCAAATTATTCGTATTATGACATAGATACGCCAATATGAGCCTCGTTGTAGGACAGGCTCATATGTTAAGCGGTTGCAACTTGTTTTCCTTAATTTACAACCTCCCTACGGAACTCATATGTATTTTACAGGCTAGTTTTTGCTTATGTACAACCTGCCTACAAAGACTCATATGTATTTTACATGCGACGAAGGAGCACTTTTTGTTCTTGTATTATATAACTAAGAATATATTAAATATATCCTGAGAAGAATATATTATATAACTTATTCATATAACTTTTTGCTAATAAACTTGCATTTTTGTCAAGTAAAAGCATTTGTTTGTTTGTTTTGTTTGAATTGTGTCGCAGTTGGACAGTCGGATGAGGGATCAGCAAGCCGGCTTCCGGAAAGGACGCGGCACCGTAGATCAAATTTTCCTTCTACGAGAGCTGCTTCACCGTAGGAAGATCCACAAGAAGGACACATGGCTCGCCTTTCTAGATTTCAAGGCAGCATTTGATAGTATAGATCGCAGCTGCTTGTGGACTCTTCTCTCACATGCTGGCATCCTCTCCGTCCTGGTGGAAATAATTAAAGACATGTATGAAACATCAGTTTGTCAAGTACGCGTCGATGGCTTGCTTACGGATGAATTTAAAGTCTCGACCGGCGTACGACTGAGAGATATTCTGTCTCCTCCTCTGTTCCTCCTGGCCATCGAGTGGGTGATGCAACAGGCTGTCCTAGATGGGGACGGCGTAGAGGTGGCTGAAAATATGTGGCTGGCTGATCTAGAGTATGCAAATGATTTGGTGTTGCTAGCTAGCTCCGAAGAACGTTTGCAGCAACAGTGCAACCGGGTCGATGGATATGGCCGACTGGTCGGTCTTCTGTTAAATGCTGGGAAATGCAAGGTTGTCCCTCCGGTCACACCTGCCGTAGGCCCTGGTAACGTGACGGTCAACGAGGAACCAGTGGAAAGAGTTCGTAATTTTCCATATCTGGGCAGCATTGTCTCCAATGGCTGTGACCAGGGCTCTGAAACTGATGCCAGACTGGCCAAGGCTAGTGCTGTTTTTCGTCAACTATACAGATGCCTTTGGTCCCGGCGGCAGATCTCCGTAAAAACGAAGCTGCGCGTATTCGATGCTAGCTATGGTTATGCCTGTGCTACTATATGCCAGCGAATCGTGGGTAGTGCGAAAATCGGACTTTCAGAAACTGGAGGTTTTCGAACGCGCCTGCCTACGCACCATGCTAAGAATTAGGCGGCGAGACAATATTCGAAATACGGATCTCTACAACATATGCCACAATCACAAACGGCTATCAGCCTATCTCCAACGCGGCCGCCTCCGGTGGCTGGGCAACTTAGGGCGGATGGATCCTTTACGGTCACCGGGTCATCCCGGGTCACTGGCGGAAACCACCCGGTCGGCCGGCAACGTCATGGCGGCAGATAGTGGAAAAGGACCTATGGGCCCACATGACCCCATATAGAAACGCTGGGTACCGGTGGGATGATGCGGTCAAAACCATGGCTCAAGTTAGAAACCAGTGGAGGGCAATGGTTAATCGAGCCATAGGGAGAAAACCCACCCCTTTTTTGGGGGGAACCCCACCCGCCTCCTGGACCAAGGGTTGGAGCTATGAGCAAACATAGCAGCAGAAAGCGCGACCCTTTCTTACCTATGTATGTAAAGATCAAGTCGTTTGGTTCACTCTTGCTCATTTTTTGACATTTTGAAGATGACACCTACTTTTTGGTCCAACCATGCCAAAATTTTCCAAAAGTTTGGACCGATGTAACTTTTGACTGGGTTGGGCTAGAAAAGTTTTGCAAATATCTCCTATGATGGCAAGTCTTCCTCTTTGCACACAGCAAAAATTATACGCTGTTTAACTTAGCCACCCAATAGGTGCCACCCAATATAACTATTAGTGATACAGAAGTACGCTGTTGCGTACTTTAGCGTACCACCAGTTATTTTGTGCGTACCTTCTCACACAAAGAAGTACGCAGACTTCAAGATTTTGGGGGCAGGTTTAGATAAGCGTACCAATAGCTAACCGAAAGAAAATATTGGCCATCAAAGAAATTTTATTTTGTTGAGTCATTCAGCTAGATTTGGGTTGGGGGGGGGGGTGGGGGGCCTCCCCTCCCCCGGACTTTTGGGGGGGGGCCTTTTTGGACCAACCCCAAACCCCCCCCAACAATTTTTTCTATTTTTATGCCACCCAAACCTCCCCCAAAAAATTTTTCTATTTTTATGCCAAAAATCGCATTTTCAGCCATTTCTAATGCCGAAAAACATGAAATTATTAATTATTTTTAACATTAGACGAACTCGAAAACTTGATTCCCAACATGTTTCTGAGTCCCGAATAAGGTCAATATTGAGTCTAGAAGTCCATAAAACCGTTACAAACGTGTATTGCTTGCGAAAGTAAACACGTTAAGCCAAAAATTTGGACTTTTTTGAAAAATTTTGCAAAATTTACTGTAAAAATACCCAATTTTAGGTCAGGGCGACATTTAAGGTCACCCATTTTAGGTCGGCGCGACTCCCCCCCCAGGGGAGGGTTCCGGGGGGGGGGGACCCCCAAGAATGTTTTGGGGGGGTTTGAAAAAATGGCTGGGGAGGTTGGCTACACACCCCCCCCCCCCAATTACACCTAAACTTTTTACCCAGTGTGTACCACCTGTTGGGGTGGAGTACAAGGTAGAAACTAGACTGAACTAAAGTAGAACTGCAAAATTTAATAAGTACATGTACTTTCGCAGTTCGCCTAAGGCAAATCCAAAAAGGTAAAGCGATACAAACAAGATTTAAGCCGTTGAAATATAGAAAATGTTGCGGTTTTAGGCCATTTGTTGTATTTTTCGAAGTCCGAATTGGCGGGGGTATATTACGTATATATACATTTCGGGGGTCAACCACCAATAAATTTCCAAAATTCCTTCCCCCTCCAGCCAAAATTTTTGGGAGTCGTTTCAGAGTGGTTGTGTCTGGGGCAGTCTAAAGAGGCCCCCCAAATTCCCGTTACAGCAATAAAATGTCCAAAAATGCGAAACTATATATGTATATACCAATTTTACTCAAAATTTTTAAAAACGAATTCCACGAAAAAGTGCCACCAACCAACCAACAAATTTCAGAAACCCCGCTCCCCCGTAAATTTCCAGGTTTGTATATATGGATCTCTATGTATCGCGCCGACAGCTCGCAAATGAGCTTAAATTTGCTATATAGTCAGGCGGGAAAAAAACCCACTTTTCAGATTTTTGGCCAGAACTTTTTAATGGTTTGACATATCGAAATGCTGATTATACAGGTAGCTAGGCCTAGTCGTAAGCTTTCTTATGAGCTATAGAACACCTCTCTAGGGTGTGCCGTTAGCGAGAAAAATTGTCCCAAACTGGCGGGAAAAAAACCCAATGCGGGGAAAAAACCCATATGCGGGGAAAAAACCCACCCCAAAAAATTTCTGGCAAGCTGCCAGGAGCATTTCTAACCATTCCAAATGAAAGAGCAGGTTGTTTTTAGTACAACTGCATCAAAATATATTAGTTTTTGTACTAAAATTGAGGTCATATGGTCATTTGAAAATGTTGTATCTTTAACACATAAACATAGGCAAATTTTGGAAATTTTTTAAAATTGTTTATTTTCGGCAGTTTAAGCATCCTATTGTGTAGAAAACGTGTTTTTCTTGTATTTAGAGCCAAACTAGACCCATTTTAAGACAAAAATAAGCATTTTTGGTCAAAATTGAAATTTTGGCTTGAAATGGCACCGTGTCCGATTTAGACCCCCTGGACCACTCATAACAGTACGAACCCAGGTAAAACCTATACCAATTTAATCTATAGGCTCTATTAAACAAATGTATGTATTGGTTTTACCTTTCCGGTCAATGGTTAGAAAAAAAATTAATTTTGAAAAGTGGGTTTTTCCCGCCGTGGGTTTTTTTCCCGCCAACTCCAGGTCACCCCCATGTCGCACCGGAGGGATCAGAGCAGTGTGACATATATCATCATGAAGCGCAACAGATGCCCTACAGGTACATATAATCCGCTTTGGTCTAAGTCTTTCCAGTAGTTCAGGGTGGCCCGGCAAAGTTTGCCAAATTTCGGCACTTGGTCGCACCAAAATTTCCAAAAATTTCAAAGTCCCAAAAAATTTTCAGGGAAGCAGTGGGAGCTACCATAATACACCCTCCAGGGTTATTTTGGATGCTCTTCAAGATAGGCTATTAAAAACCTAGATAGCTCATACCGGTAAGCCCACACTGGGGGTGGGTTTTTTCCCGCATTGGCGAGTGGGTTTTTTTCCGCCTGACTATATATATTGCCTTTTTCTATATATATACTTGTTCGTGTTTCAGGTTGCATCATCGGAGTGGAGTTCGTCAGTATTTTATGGAATTCATTCACTATATCACGTGGCATGCACGGTTATTTTCTAGAACTGCAAAAGTACAAGTCGTACTTTGTTTTCGAAAATGCAGTTTTAGAAAATTCCATTTGCATGGGCTACGCACATTATATACAATTAGCATAAACTGAGGCTGTGGTGATGACACCATTAATGGATAATACTTATATAGTGGATGGATCCTGAAATCTCGACTGATTGGGTATGTAATGTCTGTTGCTGTTGTCTTGGTTTACTTTAGTGGGGGGTACTATGTGAATGCAGAACGTATGCAAGTTTGGGTCAAGAAGAAAGCTTCTGACCGTTGCATCGGCTGTTCCCGAATGGGACATCAATCAAATATGTGTCCATATGTAGTCGAAACTGTCGTGGAATTTTTGTGCAGCTCCATCTAGAGTATATGTATGTATATACTAGGGGCGAAAAGGCCCTCGACAGGCAAACCTACCCGGGACAAGTTTGAAACATTTAGAAAATACACGGTTCGTAGCGCCGAATTAGGGGAATAGATACTTAATTCTTTCTGTATCATGCATCATGCACTCGCATAGTTTCCAGTGCCTTGGAGGAGGGACACTTGGTGGTACTGATAATGCACTAAGTTTCAGTTAGTGTCAGTAAACGCAGGAAGTATGCTCTTTTTTAAAATGTTATATATATATAAACGTCCAAATGTTACACATTGCGTCAAATTTTTCCGTAAAGTGCGCGACAGCACTAGCTTCTGATCACTGACCATACGTATGCACATATGTACGCATATACAAACATTTAGTAAAACTGCCATACATACCCAAAAGCATGGTTGATGGTCTCAACAATTGTTCAGGATGAGCCCAGTCCAATATACAGTACATTTCATGAAATCCAGGACTGGTGGCGTAATTTCCAAATTGGCGAAAACAGCAAAATGTCGCGAAGTATTAGCGAATTTCGCCAAAGTTGGCGAAAACTCCGAACAAAGTTGGCGAAAAAAACAAGAATTGTCGCCAATTAAACAAGACTTTTCTCCAATTTTGGCGAAAATTGCCGTCACTTCGCGATATTTCGCCAATTTGGAAATTACGCCACCAGTCCTGGATTTCATGAAATGTACTGTATACATCCGGATTTACAGCTGATTTAACTCATGCAAAGAAACTTTCTAAAACTGCAACATTTATGTAGAAAACAAGCACACGTGTGCCGTTGCAGTTGTAGAAAATAT
Source organism: Trissonchulus latispiculum (assembly GCA_030248195.1). Taxonomy (NCBI): domain Eukaryota; kingdom Metazoa; phylum Nematoda; class Enoplea; order Enoplida; family Ironidae; genus Trissonchulus; species Trissonchulus latispiculum. Next base: position 49,285 of record JASAND010021666.1, read on the forward strand.
CGCTGCATGATAGGAAATAAAAGGAACCATCAATAATAAACCAGCCCAATTACGTACATATATTAAAATCTGATTACATGTACGAATATACTAATGCACAACAATGACCTGAAACACAAAAAACAAATAAAACACGTAGCGTGCAGCCGTTTTTATTGTTGTCTAAATTAGAGCGTAATATATTTCAGCATTTGTGGCCCATTTTATTCACTTCCAACTTTCGGTTTTCCCCTCTTTGTTTAGCCTATAGAAAACCCTGAAAGGTATAGGTATCACTTATCAAATATTACTGAATTGGAGGGGGGTTTGACACAAATTTACACATTTTGTAATGGAGTGTTGACAAAATACAACTCAAAAGGAGGGGGTTTCAACCCCCAAACCCCTCTCCTGGATACGCCCATGCACGTAATGTAGTAAAAGATGGGCAAAATGTCTCGAAAACTATTAGACATAGGTGTACCTTGAAAAAAGAGTAGGGTCTCTTCCGTTTGAGGAGGTTGGAGACCCACTACAAGCCATGTGATATGTATACGTATACATACGTACATATAAAATGTCTGGAAAAGTCCCGACCCCACCCTCGAAATTTTCGCACAAAATTACGAAAAGTTCGAAATTTTTCGCAAAAATTAAAATTGTTTTCGAAAAAATGACCAAATCGGTTATAATATTGCTAATTTTTTGTTGCAAATGCTAAAAGTTTTGAAGAAAAATTTTTACCCCCCCTCCCCCAAATTCGATTTTTCCGGACTCCACCCCACTAAAACCGGTTGACCCCACACACCCTAATTTCGGCTACTCCCACCCCCATCCCCAACTTTTTCTCAAGGTATATGCGTACCACTATGAATCGCTCTTAACCTGACCCACATTCTGTAAGTATGCAAATTCAGTATGCTGCGTACCTTATTAATTTTTTGCGTACCACAAGTTGTTATTTTGAGATTTTGATTCGATCTACTACGACGATGGAAGACGGATGCATTTTGAAAGCTAAGTTAATTTCCTGTTAAAATGTTCTAACTTTGCTCAGTTAGTATTACACGGTCACTTCGATGTCCTGATTTGAGTTTAGGGATGATATTAGTTTAAAACTTGAGTAACATGTTATTAAACACTCTATTAAACTCTTTAAACTCTAAACACTCTTTATCACTCTATTAAAATCTATTGTAAATATCATGGAGATAAAATACTGGAAGATAACTGATTTGATTTATGTCGCTTTTGTCACTAGACACCATTGGGTGAGTTTCATTCCTTCGGACAAAAACTTCAGTCTCGTTGCGACTAAGTTTTGGATGGTGGGTAGTTGGATAGTCTCGAATTCGTCGTCACTTTGGTTATGCCATATATGCCCTTATGCTCAATGGACTGAGCAACTTTGCAGGAACGGAATTGGTGTTTTTTCAATTGCAGGGACGGAATTGATGGTTTTCAATCCAGAAGTTAAAGCTAAGTTTTCTTACATGACCTAATTAAGGTCTCACCTATGCTGGCCATCAGGGGCTTTGGCAAAGTTCCTGTTGCAGTTAAGCCAGCTTGAATAGGAATTAAGACCGTAACGGGTCAGAAACCGCATTTAAATAATAAAATGATCACAACTTTACTTAAATTTCAAATTATTTTTATTTCAAATTCTTTTGATACTTGGTCTTTAATAACCAAAATTTGGTTTTGATTATGTAGGATTGAGAAGAGTAATTGGCATTGGGGGTGAAAAAGGTCCCCCTGTGTTTGTTGCTGTTCTCAATCTGCCAAGTTAAAAGCTAAAATATAATAAACTTTTACAGTCTACAGTATTGGCAGACTTTCCTACTTTCCTATCTGAGTGCTCGGTCATCCCTATCCTCCTTCCTTTGTCACTTCTTCTCCTTTTTCCTCTGACTCATCCATTTTTACACCCACACCCTCCGAGCGGGTGCACAGATTTCCGCCATCTTAGTCACTATTGATATGCGGGGGGCAATTGTTATCTGTACCTAAGATCTCAGTTGCCCTGTGTGTGACTGCGGTCACCTTAGCGTTGAGCTAAGGGGCCAATAACCGCACGTCAGAACCGCTTGGGGGTCATGTTTTCTGTCCGTGACCTTCGTCTCTCCGCCTCTTGTCTGCCGTTCTGCAGAACGCGGAGAGCAGCACATAAAAGGTCTCTATGAGTGCCTGAAAGTGCTAAGCGCCTCGATAAAAAAAAAGTTGTTATTTTGCGTACGTACTTGTTCCATTTCCCAGTTGGAGGTTTTGAAAAATTCTTCTCAAATTTTGGCTTAAAATCGCTTTAAAACGGTGCAAAACGTTAAAAACAAGCCTCAGTTTGAAGAAACAAGGGCTAAATTACAGATAATTTTGCATTTTTTGGCTATTTTTCGAAATTTCTGAGGTCCGAATTTTGGGATTCTTGAAGGAATTTTCGCGATTGTAGCTAAAAAAACACTTTGAATTTTTAGCGTTTTTTTGCAGTTTTTATACATAAAACCCTTAAAAATTTGGAAAAAAATATCTAAAAATAGATAAAAATCTAAAAAGATACTGAACTGATGGCCATAGGCACAGGTTTACTTTACCCGGGGGGGGGCGGAAAGCGCCTCCCCCCACTCACTATAAGCTTCCCAGAAAATGCATAGTTATAGCAGTATATATATGTAGAAAATAGGCTATTTTTACCGAATTTTTTGCATTTTTAGACCAATTTATCCCCCCCCCCCCCACTTTTTTCGCCTAAAATAAATCCAGGTGGGTGGGGTCAGCCGGCTTTGGGTGGGATGGGATGATGGGGTCTGGAAAAATCGAATTTGGAGGAGGGGGTAAAAATTTAAGATGAAAATTATAGAAAAAATTGCGATTTCGCTAAAAAAGCGCTATTTACAATTAAATATTAGCTAAATTACAACCGATTTCGTCATTTTTTCGGAAAAATGAATTTTTGCGAAAACTCGAAAACCTTCGAACTTGTCCTAATTTTGAGTCTAAGTTTTAAAAATTTTGGGGGTGGGGTCGGCACTTTTCCATTTGGGGTAAGGGGTAACCCCCACCCAACCCCAGGTACACCTATAGCAATAGGTGCCATTTTTAGAGATTTATTCATTTCGGAAGGGGAATGCAAAATGTGTTGCAAAAATAAGCCAAAACATGGTGTTTTATATCGTATTTTGCATGGTGAAAAGCTAAAAGCTCTCAAAAATGCCAGGATTAAAGCTAAAATAGCTATTTTTTAGGCGAAGCCGGAAGATTTATGAAAATTTGCCTATGGTTGGCAAAAATTTGGGCACCCAAAAACCATAGTTTCCTTTGGGGGGGGGGTTGGGGGCATAGGTGTGGCTGGGCAAAAAATCTGGGGGGGGGGGGTTCCCTACGGAGGGTGGGGGACCCCCCCTAAATTATGGTTTTTATGGCATGTTTGTCCCCTTTTTGGCCAAAAATGGGGGGGGGGGGGGTACCAAAAATCTGAAAATCTGGGGGGGGGGGGGTCGCCAAAATTTGTCATTTTGGTGGGGGGGGGTGGCCCCCCGCCCCCCCCCCCCCCCGGGGGGGGGGGGGGGGGGGGCGGCCCCCCCCCCCCCCCAAAAATTTTGACCAAATTTACCCCCCCCCCCAGATTTTTTGAATTACCCTCCCTTTTTTGGCCATTTTTCGAAATTTCTGAGGTCCGAATTGTGGGGGGGGGTACCCCCCAAAAAAATTCTGAGGTCGGCCAAGATTTACCCCCCCGAGACCCAAAGTTCCAGGGAAACTATGCCAAAAACCACCCCGGGAGGGGGAGCAAAAATCCCGGGAGGGGGCGATTTCGGGGGAGCCCTCCCCCTGTAAAAAGTACCCTGGGTCTGGGTGTAACGGAGATTCGGGGGTGGGGGAAGTCCCCCCCTACTTTTTCTAAGGGGGAGCCCTCTGGAGACCCCCTCCCATACCCACTCCCAACTCTCATCGAAAAAAGGTTTCTAGTTTTATGCTAAAAATAGCATTTTCAGCCGTTTCAACATGTTTCCAAGTCCAAAATAAGGTTAATATTGAGTCAGAAAGTCCATAATATATACAGTTAAAAGCTGCATTTTGTAAATTTTTAAAAAATTTACCCTATAAATACACCCAAATGTTGGCCAATTTTTTACCGTGGGTGGAACGTTTACACCCTCGCCAATCGCCCCCCCCCCGCCTTACAGCTTCGCTGCCGCTGATGACCCCCACCCCGACCCAGAAAACGGTTACCCTATTACTTAGCTAATATCAAAAGTTAGCCCACGACCAAATAAATTTGCGTACCATCGAAAAGAAACAAGTACGCAAAAAACAACTTGTGGTACGCTATAGTACGCAAAAAATTGATAAAGTACGCAGCATACTGAATTTGCGTACTTACAGAATGTGGGTCAGGTTAAGAGTGATAAAATTATATCGATCCGATGCTCCGTTAGTCTGGCACATTCCCAAATGTGGCGGGGAAAAAACCCACTTTGGGGCATAGTTGCTATGATGGCAAGTCTTCCTCTTTGCACACAGCAAAAATTATATCGATTCGAAGCTCCGTTAGTCTGGCACATTCCCAAATGTCTGGCTTTTTCCTACATGGGGGGAGGGTGGGACCCTCCCCAGAATTTTGTTCCCCCCCAGACTTGGGTCGCCCCCCCAGGATTCGGGCCTTCCCCCCCAGAACTCTAAAATGCCCGGAAAAATAGGATTTTGGGTGGAAAACCCACGCATTTTTTTGAAAAATTTTTTAACAACCAAACAGGGAAACAATTCGACACTCTAGCCCAGGGGCGCACTTAGGGGGGCGGGGGCCTTTTGGGGGGCGGCCCGGCCGCCCCCCCTCGAAACCAGAAGTAAAGGAAAATTTTTAGTGTCCGCGCGTGCCGCGTAGCGCGGACATAACAATCCAAAAAATTTTGCGCCTTCGGCGCGAAATTGAGTTCTTTTCTGCTTAATTTCCCCTTATTTCAGCTTTTTAGACCTGTCAATAGCAACTTTTTGACAATATTTTCGCTTTTGGTTCAATTTCGTTCAAATTTTCTCGCCTGCGGCGCTTTTCTAGCTCAATTTCGTTCAATTTTTCGACTTCGGCTCTTTAATGGCATAATTTCATTAAATTTGTTGCGTTCCAAGCGCATTTCATTTCGCATACGTATACAATATATTTTAAATCTTTTAATACAGGTTGACATTATACTTAGATTGTCATAATTTCAGAATACTCTCAACTTTTATTTATAAAAATCTTTTTAAAGGTTTCCATTGCGGATTTTTTCATAATTTTAAAATTTTCTCAACTTCTGGGGGGCTTCGCCCCCAGATCCCCCGCGTGGATGAACGGCAATTTCGAAGTCTTGTGCGTCTGGCGAAAGCAAAAATTTTTTGATTACTCGACCCCCCCTCTTCATAATCCTTACTTTTTTGAAAACAAATAAATTTTTGAATTTGTTTTTTGTGAATTTTGACTTGTCTTCAGCCCCAAGACCCCCCCAAATTTTTTCGAGGTCCGCCCCCCCCCCCTGAAAAAATGTCCTATGTGCGCCACTGATCTAGCCCTTATAATAAAAAAGTTCCAGCCAAAATCCGAAAATGTGAGGTTTTCCCCCCATGGTTATACCCCCATCACATTTTGCGGGTCGACCACCAATTTCCAAGATCCCTCCCCCAACCAAAATTTCCGGTGAAACTACAGTACATTTCATGAAATCCAAGACTTGGCGCAGTTTGCAAATTGGTGAAATATCGCGAAGTGGCGGTTATTTTCGCCAAAATTGGCGACAATTCTTGTTTTTTCGCCAACTTTGTTCGGATTTTTCTCCAACTTTGACGAAAATCGCTAATACTTCGCGACATTTTGCCGTTTCGCCAATTTGGAAATTACGCCACCAGTCCTGGATTTCGTGAAATGCACTGTATGGTTTGTGGTGTACCCCCACCAAAACGATAAACAAACGACAACCAGACTCTCTGCGGCATTTCTGCCTACGCACAGCAACGAAATGTGTGCAGCAACAGCATGTGAAATTTTGAAAGTCCAAACCAGATTGTTTTGAACACGGATTTATCTTAAATCACGCAATCAATTAGAGAGGCTTCTGGCTTATTTTTACTGGGGGGGTGGGGGTGGGGGCCCCCCACTCGGCAACTCCCCCCCCCTCCCCCATTCGAGGTTCCCCCCATAAATTTTGACCTCCCCCCCATAACCCAAGAAATTGCCAGATTTCACCATTTTTACCCTAAATTTTCAAATTTTTTTCCGGCTTCGCTGGAATTTTAACGAAATTTTCGCTATTTTAGCGTAAAAAACACCTAAAATTAGTTATTTTTTAGCGATTTTTGGCAATTTTTACACAAAAAACGTAAAAATTTGCAAAATTTTTTCCAAAAATATGCCCCCCACTTTTGGTGAGCCCCCCCCCAAATCGATGGGGGGGCAACTTTGAGCCCCCCCATAAATGTTGGCCTAAAAATAAGCCAGGGCTTTGCACACTAGGGATCGGACGGAGGTGGGATTTTGCCTCCGGCCGGCGCCGGAGCCGGAGGTACACTAAAAATGACACTAAATTTTTAAAAAACAGTTTATGGAATTCTGAATTTAATCTTTGCCTTTTGCCTTTGTTGTCATTCTCGGTCATCGGGCATAATGTACGTATAATATTCAAATCAGAGATCGGCAAGGTCAGAGTCTGCAGCCTACACCAGTTACGGCTGGTGCGTAGTCCTTTGTACTTTGTCGGGGGGGGGGAGGCATATAGAAATTTTCGGGGGGTTTGTATAATGTGAGTCCTTCGTACTTCTGACAAAAGTGATGTTCTTCTAGTTAAACTATTAACATAGGTTTAGTTCTATATATACTTTGTGCACTGCTGTTTAACTACGATACGGATAACTACAAGCATAATGTATAAGTAAAGTATGTGCACTATAGGACAAGGACAGTCTTCAGAGGGCGTAAAAACCTTTGCAGCTTTGTAACTTAGCTGGGCTAATTGATACTACAATTTTTTATATTTGTATAGCGTCGTACAGGAAACAAAAAGGGGCATTTGCAGATTTTTAGAAAATGAAAGAAAAAATTTCCTCTAGGCCCTACCCAAAAGTAGCGACCAGTCAAACCAAGACTGTTTTCACTGTTTTGTTTTGTAGACTGGACTGTTTTGTTTCAAACTAAAATAAATTGTTTTTGGCATTTGGTTCTTCTGCCTCTTTCTAACTCGGGACGGATTATCACTTTTTATTTTGTCTGAAGCCCCCCATGCTTCTGCGTAACGGAGAGCATTGAAAGTGTCAAGTGGCAGGGTATTGTTACCGGGTGGGGGGCGGGCCGCCCGGGCCCCCCTCGGATTTTTTGGTGGTCCAAATTTTTGCCAAAACGGCAAATTTTCAAGAATTAAGCCGAAGAGTTTTTCGTAAAACTGAATATTTTAGCTTGAATCCTGGTATTTTTGAGAGCTTTTTGCTTTTCTACGTGTAAAATTACGCTAAAATACCTATTTTTAGCTCATTTTTGCAAAAACTCTTACCCTAAAAATACCCTGTACAGGAAATGTCAGAATTGCACTACAACTTTTTCTAAGACCTGTAAGGGGTGGGTTTATTTCCCGTTGCGTTTGCGTTTTTGGCGATTTAAGACCACTTTGGATCCCCCCACTTTTGGGTTCCCACAAGTGGAGGGGGCACTTACCCTAATTTTCTCTCCTCACTCCTAATTTTTTTCGCCTAGAAAAAGCCCAACACTAGCGACTATTCTTCCAAATTCCTGACGATAATGACATATATATAATTCTTATTTTTTCAAAAGTGGACGGACGGTGGACAAAAAGACGGCGCAGTGCGTAGTCCGGGTACTACGGACTAAAAAGGCTGCGTAGTCCGCTTACTACGGACTAAAAAGACTGCGCAGTGCGTAGTCCGCTTACTACGGACTGAAAAGACTGCGCAGTGCGTAGTCCGCTTACTACGGACTGAAAAGACTGCGCAGTGCGTAGTCCACGTACTACGCACTAAAAGACTGCGCAGTGCGTAGTCCGCTTACTACGGACTAAAAAGACTGCGCAGTGCGTAATCCGCTTACTACGGACTAAAAAGACTGCGCAGTGCGTAGTCCACGTACTACGCACTAAAAGACTGCGCAGTGCGTAGTCCGCTTACTACGGACTAATAAGACTGCGCAGTGCGTAGTCCGCGTAATACGCACTAAAAGACTGCGTAGTCCGCGTACTACGCACTAAAAGGATGGCTTTGTCCTTTGTCCGGCTTAGTGTGTAGTTCGTGTACTGCAGAAAGAAAAGATTTGCACTGCGTAGTCTTTTGCGTCGGCGCGCCTTTGCGCGTCCTGCGTTGTCTTCATTGACGGCGCTCAGCGCGCGCCTTACTTGCGTAGTCCTTTGTATCGGCTTGCGTAGTGCGTGGGTCCATCCTACACTGGTGTAGGCTGAGTGTAGGCTATGCCGACCTGTGAATAATGACTAATTTTGTTCATTGAAATTTGCTATTGCAAGTAAAATTCTGCTTATATATTTCCTTAACGTCTTTTCTTTTCTCTCTAAGGCCTTCAAAGAATAGTTATACAGATTCAACGTATACCAGTGAGTGAGGAAGAAAAAGTTAATCCAAATATTTATATTATGTAGGGGCGCGATAGCGCCCCTACATAATATGGGTGTAAAGGCGTCTGCGCGGCCCCCTGGAGACCGTGTTGGCCTGGTGCCAGCTAATTAGAGATTCGGGAGGGGTAAAAATGTTACCATTATAAAGTACTCGAGTAGTACTACAAGTATCACCATACTTTTGGTTCGAATTCGAAACTTCAAATTTTTGCACTTGGCAACAGTTAGTTTGCGTTTGGTTTTTTTTTCTAGGTGAATAACCCTTTTCGGAAGTGTATTTTCTAGCGAAGTGTTAGAACGTTGTGGGCATTTTGGTCCAATACTACTGTTATATGTTGGTAGACAGTATCCCCCCATGCTACCTTCTTTTGGTCATTTTGGCACCTGGCCAATTTTGGCTCTGTGCCAAGGCCCCAAAGTCGGACTTTCGCTATTTTGGCACTTCGGTTGTGGTGGACTTTTTCTCACAGGCTAGCAGCTAGATCGGTTTGGTTTAGTTTATTTAAATATTTCGGCCAATGCACACAAAGTAACGAGGGGGATTTTTTAATTTCGCTCTGTAGCTTTCAGGAGATAGGCCCAAACTTTGCATTATTTCACCGGTTTTGGCGAAAAGTTTCTAAGTCCCACTTTTACTAGAAATGGTCTAAAAGCAGGGTTTTTTTGGTCGCGGACTAGTGTGCATTTTTAAAAAATAGTGTGCATTTTGGAAAAAATGTGTGCATTTTTTAAAAATTGCTTATTTTGAACTAGAACGTGCATTTTTGGTCGATTTTTGTGTTTGTTCTACGTATTTTTAGCTTAAACTGCAATCCCACGCTTTGCCTGACGAGCCCCCAGAAGTTGAGAATTTTTTGGAATTTTAGACATGAAAGGAATTTTTTCTGAACAATTTCGTACCATTTTAACAGCTTAATAAACGGCAATGAGAGCTAGTATTGTACTCTTCGTACCGTTGTAGAGAATAGGAAGAAAATGTGAAGAAATACTTTAAAAGAAATTGGCTTAATCCAGCTTTTATTTTTGACGATGAAGGAACACACAGTATAATGTATAAATATACGTATATATATACAACCTAAAGCAAAAATATTTCAAAAATTGGTGGCTTTAGTAAAGAAGAATAGAACAAAGTAAGGTCGTTGCGACGTTGTCAGGATCGATCGAAAAATAGTAAGAAGAAGCGGGGGTCTGGGGGCGGCAGCCCCCAGCTAAAAGCTGGAGCTTTTTTCAAAATTTAAAGCATTTTGGAAATTTTTTAGAGCATTTTGCGGTTAGCTGAAGCAAAATTTGACTGTGCATTTATGTGTGCATTTTTAAATTCGAGTGTGCATTTTGGAAAAAAAAGTGTGCATATGCACAATAAAATGCACAAAAAAACCCTGTCTAAAAGTCACTAAAAATGGCGTTTTTCGGCCTTGGGGTGGTGCCCGTATATAGTAAATCGTGATCGCTGAAAACGATGGGCATACTGCCGATACCGCCCGAAGTGACCACTGGTCAGCATGGCTCCCGTGGTTCCTCGCCCAGGGTCCAAGTTGGGAAGACTCACCATAAACAGCCTTTTCCGGCGTTTTGGTTGTGAGCATATATAGTAAATCAACTACGCTTGTTTCAATGGGCATATCGCCGAAACTGACGGAAATGACCACTGGCCACTACAGCCTATGGGGCCTATTGACCACTGGTCAAGTGGCCTAAAACAGCGTTTTTCGGTGTTTTGGTTGGGGGCATATGTAGTAAATCGACTATGCTCGTTTCAATAAGTTATATTGCCGAAACCGATGGAAGTGACCAGGGGCGGATCCAGGGGGGGGGCCGCCCCCCCCGTCGCGATTCGAAGGTAGGAAAAATTAAGGAGAGAAAGAGGAAAAAGAGCAAAAAACCAAAAAATTTCGCTCCTTCGGCGCGAATTTTCTACTTTTTAACCGCATATTTATTGCATTTGTGAAGAAAAAGCTTGAAATGCATCCGATTTTTCGGAGAAAATTACCATTTTTGCCTTAAAATGTCAAGAATTTTAAAAATTTTGTTCAGTTCTTCAGTATAAAAAGAACTAAAGATCCGAGTACCGATTTTATTGCAAAAACAAAAAATTTCTTCAACTTCTGGGGGGCTCCGCCCCCGGACCCCCCGCTGGAAAAATTTTGCCGCCCCCCCGTCACGAAATCCTGGATCCGCCAGTGGAAGTGACCACTGGTCACTACGGCCGTTGGGCCCTATTGACCACTGGTCAAATGGCCTAAAACAGCGTTTTCCAGCGTTTTGGTGGGGGCATATGTAGTAAATCGACTACGCTCGTTTCAATGAGCATACTGCCGAAACCGATGGAAGTGACACTGGTCACTACGGCATTGGGGCCCTATTGACCACTGGTCAAATGGCCTAAAACAGCGTTTTTCACCGTTTTGGTTGGGGACCTATGTAGTAAATCGACTACGCTTGTTTCAATGAGTTATATTGCCGAAACCGATGGAAGTGACCACTGGTCACTACGGCCGTTGGGCCCTATTGACCACTGGTCAAATGGCCTAAAACAGCGTTTTCCAGCGTTTTGGTGGGGGCTTATGTAGTAAATCGACTACGCTCGTTTCAATGAGCATATTGCCGAAACCGATGGAAGTGACCACTGGTCACTACGGCCTTGGGGCCCTATTGAGTATTGACCACTGGTCAAATGGCCTATTTTTCGGCGTTTTGGTTGGGGGCATATATAGTAAATCGATTACGCTCGCCTCAATGAGCACATTTTCAGATCTGACGGAAGTGACCACTGGTCACTACGGTCTAGGTGGTCTGCTGACCATACCTGGGCAGACTTTTTCGGACGGGGGGTGGAAATCCGGTGCGTTTTCCTCGAAATGGGTACTATATGTTTTGGTGCGTAATTTCAGACCTCAAGCTTTATTTGAGAAAAATAACACTGTGGATAGTCGACCGTCTACTTACATTATGCTGTGACCATTCCATTATTTAACCTAAAGTTACGGAAGCTAAATATTAAACTCACGAAAGTAACTTCGGGGATCTGTGGGGCGGTGCCCCCCAGGAGTTGAAGAATTTTTGCAGTTACAACTCTTCCCAGGAATTAATTTAGAGCATTTCCGCGATCAATTAATGAGGTAAGAGATGTGCTCAAAATTCTTTCTCCCGAAAAGCGCATATACGAGCTGAATATGAGCTTTTAATGAGTATTTGTGTAATTATGTTAGAGTGCATAAACGCCTTTAGGGTTTTCTTACTGTTCCTTTGTCCTGAAGGAAGAAAGGACAGATAGAAAAGTGTGTCTGCAATTAGAATAGTGAATATAATATATTATATAAGTGGTATTTAACGCGCTATTTTAGTGTAGGAATAAAATTTGTTATTATGCGAATAAATTATATATAGTTGTCTATTGTTTGCAATTGTCTAGCAATTTGCAAGGGTCACCGTCACCGATGCCACACTTTTCCTGTTGACATCGCAAGCCACAGGACAAGAATTTTGACAAGAATATAAAATTTAAACGTAGAGATACGGGGGCTCTGGGGGGCGGAGCCCCCAGAAGCTGAGAAAATTTTGTAAAACTGATGAAAATCCTTGATGGCAACACTCAAAACTTTGATTTCGGCAGCCAGTAAAGACCCAAAATATAAACAAACTGCCACAGGGCGAAAATTGTTTAAAATTATGGTTTGGCGACATTTACAAATGGGATATTCTCTTGTGCAATTTGGTGTATAAACTGGTTAGGTATGTAAGTATATATTTCCACGACTCTGTATATACAACGAATGCACACAACTTCACAGAACACTAGAGTGAGTGTGGTTACTATGTGTACGCAAGTATATACTTCTTCAGATATTTTTGGAAATTAGTTTATATATATACATATATATATATATACTAAAAGAATTTCATTGCATAAGCCTTCACTAAGTATTCTATCTCGGATAGGACTGAAAGGTATGAATATAGAAATTCGCGCCGAAGGCGACCTAGAATCTTTAAAGTGCTAAGAGGACAAGAAAGTATATAAAATGCTCCTCCGGAGCATGGAAAAGTAATATGGGTGGATGTGGTGAGGTTGCGAAATCAAGAGAGGACTAGCTTTGAAAATGCTTAATATGGGGCTAGGTTCTAAAAGAAAGGAGGACTAGGTTGTGGGCGAACTAATATGGACACAGCGTCGCCGAACAACCCATATTCGCGGGCTGTAAATATTATACATTCATCTATATCAGTTTCTAGACTTTAAATTATAGCTCCAGATTCTAAGTAGGACAGAGAGTCAAAACAGCCACAAGTCCACGGATCCGTGCGGATACGCTGATATCACAATTTGAAGAATGAAAATCAAACGTGGACACCCAAAGTCAGACCAACCTTAATCACGCAACCGGTTTCGATGCTCCACCGGGGGCATCTTCTTCAGGCGATTCTTCACACGCTGCTGTCGTTCCTGGGGGGTCAGATAGCGGGGGATCCAATTTCGGGAGGGAAGGAAAATTTCAAAGTTCTCTAGGGTTGGGGCTTCAGAGGCCAGACGGGCAAGAACCGGGGGGACCGGAGGACCGAAATTGCCGGGAGGGTCAGTGGGAGGCTGGGAGGCAAGGACTGGGGGGACCGGAGGACCGGAACTACCGGGAGGGTCGGAACCACTGTTATTGATGTTGTTGTCGTCGGCAGAGTCCAAATGGATGCTAGTAAACCCGGACCCGGGGGGTGGGGATTTGTTGTGACGGAGAACGTGCTCCCAGTTGATTCCAAAAGGATGGTCAGAAAATAGTTGACTTATCCACCACTTTTCTTTCTTCTTCCGGATAACTTCGTCTTCAGAAAAGTCCAATACAGTAACTAATAATTGATCTAATGTATGATTATGGTTCCTGAATCAAATGGGTAACCCTTGTAACCCTAATGGGTAATGGAAACAGGGGTACATGCTGTGAAAATTTCAGCCGAATCGGTCGAGCCAATCTCGAGATATGAAAAATGGCCCCTTTCCCAGCTCGTGTTTTCTCTCCTCATTTTTTTTCCCCCCACCCTAGGGCTCGGAAGGCTTCGACCCCCTAGGAACTTTTGGTCCTTTTTTGTATAGAATCCCCCGCAATTAAGGGGAAATCAGTTTTGGAGGCTCTAGAACCCCCCCATAGGTCTGTGTACATAGGGGGGACCCCCTATTTTGGCCCCCCGGAAAAAAACTAAGTCCGAAAATTTTTGGTCGATCGCACAGAGAGCTAGGCTCCAAGCCAGGAACTCATATTGGGTATATAGCATTACCCCGAGGGGAACTACGGTAGGAAGCGAGATGGTGCTGCTCGATGGTCTGTGGCGCCCTGGCCAGGGGTCACTAGTTAGCGTGTAAAAGGGGGGGTCTGGGCCTACGGAGTAGGCAGCCCTATACATAAGAGCTGCTGGGCTGAGGTTTCGTATTCGAATAGGAACCCCTATATGGTGAATCTAAATGGCCCATTAGTTTTGCTCTATCACCTATCCGTGGGGCTGGGGGCACCCTGATGGAGGTGGGCCCCTACCGTGTCGCAGGTCCAACTTTAACCTCTCCCATAGAAGGATCCGCTGCAGGTACAGCTTTCATATTGGGCGTGTGGGGTGGGCTGCGGGAGCACTACAACATAAGCTATAGTAGGTTTCGCCCGGACCCGTGTGGCGCCCTGGCCAGGGGTCCGGACCGTGGACCATGCCCAAAATGGCCAAAAATCGATTTTTCTAAAAGTGGCCAAGTTTGGTATCAAATGAAAGCCCTTGGTGAGGCGAACATTTTTTGTCATTGGAGGACCCCTCCAAAGTGGCCCCAGCGGCCTGTGGCGCCCTGACCAGGGTCCGGACCGGTCCAAAATGGCCAAATATCGATTTTTCCAAAAGTGGCCAAGTTTGGTATCAAATGAAAGCCCTTGGTGAGGCCAACATTTTTTGTCATTGGAGGACCCCTCCAAAGTGGCCCCAGCGGCCTGTGGCGCCCTGACCAGGGTCCGGACCGGTCCAAAATAGCCAAATATCGATTTTTCCAAAAGTGGCCAAGTTTGGTATCAAATGAAAGCCCTTGGTGAGGCGAACATTTTTTGTCATTGGAGGACCCCTCCAAAGTGGCCCCAGCGGCCTGTGGTGCCCTGACCAGGGTCCGAACTGGTCAAAAATCGATTTTTTTAAAAATTTCCAACTTTGGTATCCAATGAAAGCCCGTTGTGAGGCGAACATTTTTTCTCAATGGAGGACCCCTCCACACTGGTCCCAGCGGTCTGTGGCGCCCTGACCACGGTCCGGACTGGTCAACAATCGATTTTTTAAAAAATTTCTAACTTTGGTATCAAATGAAAGCCCTTGGTGAGGCGAACATTTTTTCTCATTGGAGGACCCCTCCAAAGTGATCCCAGTGGCCTGTGGCGCCCTGACCAGGGTCCGGACTGGTCCAAAATGGTCAAAAATCTATTTTTCCAAAAGTGGCCATGTTTGGTATCAAATGAAAGCCCGTTGTGAGGCGAACATTTTTTCTCATTGGAGGACCCCTCCAAAGTGGTCCCAGTGGCCTGTGGCGCCCTGACCAGGGTCCGGACCGGTCCAAAATGGTCAAAAATCTATTTTTCCAAAAGTGGCCATGTTTGGTATCAAATGAAAGCCCTTGGTGAGGCGATCATTTTTTGTCATTGGAGGACCCCTCCAAAGTGGCCCCAGCGGCCTGTGGCGCCCTGACAAGGGTCCGGACTGGTCAAAAACCTATTAGTTTCCGACTTTGGTATCAAATGAAAGCCCTTGGTGAGGCGAACATTTTTTCTCATTTTTGTACCCCTCCAAAGTGGTCCCAGCGGCCTGTGGCGCCCTGCATAGGGTCGGGACCGGTCCAAAATCGATTTCGTTGATTTGATTGCGTTCACAAATTCGCATATAAGAGCCTGCTATTTATATCTCTGTGCCCTCACGCGGCGCCGCTACCCCCCCCCCCCCTTCCGCACATCATCAACCATTCAGCAAATTGCGTTAAACACGCTTTTGCGTTCACAAATTCGCATATAAGAGCCTGCTATTTAAATCTCTGTGCCCTCACGCGGCGCCGCTACCCCCCCCCCCTCCGCACATCATCAGCCATTCAGAAAATTGCGTTAAACATTCATTTGCGTTCACAAATTCGCATATAAGAGCCTGCTATTTAAATCTCTGTGCCCTCAGGCGGCGCCGCTACCCCCCCCCCCTTCCGCACATCAGCCATTCAGCAAATTGCGTTAAACACTCATTTGCGTTCACAAATTCGCATATAAGAGCCTGCTATTTAAATCTCTGTGCCCCCGCGCGGCGCCGCTACCCCCCCCCCCCCTTCCGCACATCATCAGCCATTCAGCAAATTGCGTTAAACACTCATTCGCGTTCTCAAATTCGCTTATATGAGCCTGCTTTTTAAATTTCTTTGCCCTCTCGCGGAGCCTCTAACCACCCCCCCCTTCCGCTAATCATCAACCTTTCAGCAAATTGCGTTAAACACTCATTCGCGTTCTCAAATTCGCATATAAGAGCCTGCAATTTAAATCTCTGTGTCCCCGCGCGACGCCGTTACCCCCCCCCCCAATATCGGCGGCCATTCAGCAAATTGCGTAAAAAACACGCTTTTGCGTTCACAAATTCGCATATAAGAGCCTGCTATTTAAATCTCTGTGCCCTCACGCGGCGCCGCTACCCCCCTCCCTTCCGCACATCATCAGCCATTCAGCAAATTGCGTTAAACACTCATTTGCGTTCACAAATTCGCATATAAGAGCCTGCTATTTAAATCTCTGTGCCCTCACGCGGCGCCGCTACCCCCCCCCCCCCCCTTCCGCACATCATCAACCATTCAGCAAATTGCGTTAAACACGCTTTTGCGTGCACAAATTCGCGTCTAGGGGCCTGCTATTTAAATCTCTGTGCCTCCCCGCGGCGCCGCGCCCCCCCCCCCCCCCATCCGCACATCATCAGCCATTCAGAAAATAGCGTTAAACATTCATTTGCGTTCACAAATTCGCATATAAGAGCCTGCTATTTAAATCTCTGTGCCTCACTCGGCCCCCCCCTCCGCACATCAGCCATTCAGCAAATTGCAAATTACGTTAAACACCATTTGCGTTCACAAATTCGCATATAAGGCCGCATTAAACTAGACTTATTTTCTTGTTTCCCTCGCGCGGCGCCGCTCCCCCCCCCTTTTCCGCACATCAGCCATTCAGCATATTTCGTTAAACACTCATTTGCTTTCTCAAATTGTGATATAAGAGCATGCTATTTAAATCTCTGTGTCCCCGCGCGTCGCCGCTACCCCCCCCCGCACATCTTCAGCCATTCAGAAAATTGCGTTGAACACTCGCGTGTTAATTGTACAATTTTGCATAATATATTTAACATAATACAAAGGCTGCCTTGTATTTTGATTTCATCTACCTCACGCGGCGCCGCTTTTACTCCTTACACTTGTATATCTCACAAAGTGACAGGCCTTTCTTTAATTATTGCTCTACAGCGGAAAAATGCAAGAAACTAGTACAAAAAATGCCCTATACGGTCAAGGGTTCCGGGTATAAAAGGGAACGTAGTCTGAAGCGGAAAAATGCAAAAACATTCTTGGAGATTGCTGACTAGCCAGCGCCTAAAATGATTGAAACCAGCTTCTTGGTGCAGAATAGGGACTCTAGTCAGCGCCTAAAATGAATGAAACCAGCGTCTGGGGCAGAATAGGGAATCTAGCCAGCGCTAAAATGATTGAAAACTTAGCTTTTTGGTGCAGAATAGGGAATCTAGTCAGCGCCTAAAATGATTGAAACCAGCGTCTGGGGTAGGAATAGGCGCCTCTCTCCATCCACCCTATTCGCGTGAACTCGAAGAATTCTCGTGGAATGAACTCAGCAAATAAGACTTGACATTTGCGTGTATGTACGTGTGTGTGTGTGTGTGGTGTGTGTTAGTGTGCATCAGCAGTTCCTCGTGGAGTATGAAAAATCAGTTTGCTTTAAGTGAAAGGATGATGCGTTATCACAAACAATGCCAGGAATCAACAGTGCTTTCACACATTTGCGTACAGCTGAAGGTATGAAATACGCATTATGCTAATCCTCAGTATGTACTGAAGATGTGAGCAATTTAGGTTGAACAAAATTTATCATGTTGCAATCTACTAACATACATGTGTACTACGCTGTCGTGGTGGAGAATTGTGTACAGCATATAATATATA